>CAJNYU010000834.1:0-45267 GCA_905331475.1 Rotaria socialis | reverse complement strand
ATTCTATGCCAGACCCTGATTCTCTATGCCAGACCCTGATTACCAATGGCAGACCCTGATTACCAATAGCAGACCCTGATTATCAATGGCAGACCCTGATTATCTATGGCAGACCCTGATTACCAATGGCAGATCCTGATATTCTATGCCAGACCGTGATTAAATATGATAGATCCTAGCAGAGTGTAGGAGATTGCGATAGAAGTTGGTATAGTATTTTAAGGTATGATATGTTAAATTGAATGATGAATGATTTGAGTCCAGTCGCTAGCTACCAGGCTCAGCTGTGGTATAGATATAGTACAGTTGCATGGATATATGTGTGCTGGATAGATAGAAAATATCAGTAACTGTCATGACACACTACGTCGAAATTTTTGAATTATTTTGTAATTCATTTGCGTCATGAAGTCACAGATATTATTTTCGATTTAATTTTTATATTATAAGTTTTCAAACAATTATATTTTGATTATTCTATCATCGTAAAAGACCGTTTACCAGCGAGAGATTTGTTCACCAACAACATATGTTCTGATCTACAATTTTTGTGAGATTGAACATCATGTTTCGTTTCTATAACTTTGCGTGAAATTTTAACGCTGTGAAGCGAGAGACGAATAGAAAAAAATTATATCAAATTTTAAATGAAAACCGTTATTGATTATCAATTTTTTTTTATTATGTTTAAATTGCAAAAGAAAGAAGGCTGGTTGGTAAAAAGGCAATTACAGCTGTAACATCAGCAACAAAATCAGGGTATTTCTCAAATACCAAGATTCATTTCAAGATAGAATAAACCACAAGGACTAACCTGCATAAATAGTAGTCATTCCATGTATCGTTACCATACTAAGCCTTCTCAGTGACTGATACAAAATTAGCGACATCTATATTGTTTTTTATCATTTCACCCAAAATCCTTTTACATCTTTCTTAGTTGGCGTTTTTTAGTTGGAAATAAATTAGAATCTTAATTCCTAGTGCGTGTGTATGTGCAAAGTGTAGCTGAGAAACAAATCTCTGATACTAAGCCAATCGATTACACCAGACCACGGATCATACAACATTGAACAAAATCTTAATCAAGAGTATATTCTAAGATGCTACTCAAACTGACATTTTTTATTTTTTTCCTAATTGAAATATTTTCTTTGACTGCTGGTTCACCATGTTCATTTACTTGTCTTAATCAAACTGAAACTCATTCCAAATCACAACCGATCTACCTAAATGATACAAGTCATGTTATCTTAATAGTATTTGAAATCAATTGTACTAGTAATGGTCCAATTATCTATGCTAATGTATCAATATCTATTGAAAATAAACGTTCAGTTGAAATAAATAATTCTTTACCATTAAATCTTTTTCGATTTAATATCTCGACAAACTATTTAACATTCAATTTAACTCTTCGTGGAATTTTACTTGGCTATAGTAAATTACTGTTGCATGCAGAATATTTAAATGAAACAAGAAATCTATTCAATTATACCGATGATCTTAATATTGATTTAGCTGTTAAACGAAAAACAACAGTAATCGATACAATATTTACTATTGTTATTATAATACTTGTTTGTATTGGAACATTTTTAATTGGCTGTCGACTTGTTCCACAAAATCTGTATGCGAATATACGAAAACCTGTTCCTATAATTATCGGTCTTTTTAGTCAATTTTTATGTTTACCTTTAGTAAGACGGGAAAAAAAACTATTGTTTCTAAAATATTATCTTTTTTGCTTTCAGTTAGCGTATGGTTTAGCTAAACTTGCTAAACTTGATTCATCTGCAGCCATAGGTTTATTATCAACAGGTACAGCACCGGGCGGGGGTGCATCGAATATGTATACAGCGATGTATGGTGGTGATGTTGATCTATCAGCGTCAATGACATTTTGCAGTACAATTCTAGCTTTTGGTTAGTTACGCTTTACATGGTGTCATTTTTGAAAATATTCAATTTTCGTTTTCATGAAGGTACGTTTCCATTATGGATTCTTTTGTTGGGTCGGGAATTTATCGATACACATGATGTACATTTTCCGTATGTAAAATATTTATTTTTAATTGTTTTAATTTTTCGTAAAATTATTTTAGATGGGAAAATATGTTCGTCACACTTCTTTCGCTTGTAATACCGGCTGGTAAAATATTTGTAAAAACGAAACTTAAATATATTTTTTGTTTAATTTTAAGCCATTGGTTTATTACTCCGCTGGAAGAAACCCACAATAGCTGATCGTTTCACACGATATCTTCGAGTTATCACACTATTTTTTATTACATACATTTTAACATTTGGAATTTATACAAATCTTTATATTTTCAAATTAATCGATTATCGAACGATACTTGTCAGTGCAATTCTACCTTATTCAGGTTTTCTTATTGGATTTCTTATGTCAATAATAACAAAACAAAGTCGACAACGTTTAATTGCTATATTTATCGAAAGCGGTATGTATAGATGACATCGTATTTAATAGATTTTTGAAAAATGAGTGAAAATACTAATGATAATTAATTTTTTTTAAAGGCCTACAAAATACTGGCGTAGCTATTTTCTTTCTACGCTTGTCTCTTCCGGAACCTGATCGTGATTTGGCAATTATTGTACCGATTTTTGTATGTACAATCATGTTTTTTTGTCTCAACAAGTCTTCCTTTTGTTCATTTTTAGGTTGCAATTGCTATACCAATTCCGCTATTAATAATCTATGGTTGTATTAGCATTCATGGATATTATAAAAAACGCTATGGAACGAATTCTTTAGTAACAAATATAAATACTGAACATGACAGAGAAGGTTATGAAAGAATATTTACTAGTGACGACGAACAATAAACATTCTAGTTAGCTTTGAACAAAAAATAAATAAATATTTGACTCTGTTGTTTGTCTGTCTTTCAGATATTTTAAAATAAATGTAGAGAGATGAGAAACTTGATCCATTAAAAGAATTTCCGTTTAAATAAATTGATTTCTTTGTTTCTATAACAATTCAATTAACAAATAATACAGCAAGCGATAGTTTCCTATTAGAGTTACTTATGCTTCTTGTTAATAATTTTAAACGGCAAATATATCTTAAAAAATTGATCAGATTCTATTTCGAAACAAGAGTTAAAACTAAACCGCACCCTGAATCTTTTCTCTTGATTTTTCTCAAATAACTATCTATTCTAGATGGATCATCGAATTATTTCTCCGATAGAAATGTATTCGGTTGCTAGACATAATTTGAATTACTATAAAAGTGTTGTTTTCTATCTCCGATTTGAAACATCATCATTTTCTCTTTCCGAATGGAAATTACGTATTGAGAAATCTTTACGTTTAACGATAGATGCACAACCGCGATTACGTTTACAAGTTGATCTTTCACGAGAGAAGCCACGTTTTGTTATTTTACCAATCAGCGTATTCGATAGTTTACCGATTCGAGTTGTTCAACGAATAAATGATGATGACGATGAACAAGAAGAGTTTTTAGATAAAACTATAGAAGATGAGAGCAATATCGGCTTCGATTTTAATCAATGTTCACCTTTATGGCGTGTTCTACTTCTTGTTTCCTCGAATAGTAATACGTTTGATTTGATTATAACATTGAATCATGCAATAGGTGATGGCACATCAGGAATGGCCTTTTTCACAAGTTTGCTTGAATGTCTATCGGAAAAATCGACTTTAACATTTCCGTTGAGTGATGATCGACCATTAAATGAACTTATTCCAAGCAAATTACCTCCATTGTCTTCGCTTATCTTAAAAATTATTGAAAAAATGATTTTACCTGCTATTCTTAGTAAATATTTTTTTCCAAAAACATATTGGACCGGTAATACACAAAGAATCGCTGATGAGTCATCTCGAACACGTTTAGTATCATTTAAATTACCTAACGATACACTTGATTTATTACATAAAAAATGTCGTTTCGAACGAACAACAATTCATACAGCATTACTATCTGCGCTTCTATTATCAATAACAGAAATATTCGGGAAACGAAATATGCAGTTCTCCTGTAATACTGCTGTTAATATTCGTCGTTTTTGTCAGCCGATTATTTCAAATCAACAAATGGGTGTTTTTGTTTCGAGTGCCGACAGTTATCATTATATACCATATAGAAATAATTTAATAGATTTATTTTGGCCATTAGCTCGTCAAATAAAGGAACAAATCAATCATGAAATCGAACATTCAGTGTTACCATTGGTTCAAACGTTGAAATTTATTTCAGATTGGAATCAATTTTTAATCAGTCAACGAAACACTTTACCAAATGGATACCAACATAGTGTTGATATATCGAATATACTTCGTTGGACATTTCAAACTAATGATCCATCATGGAAAGTACTTCACGGTGGTTTTACACAATCAGCAAATGTTATAGGAAGCGTATTTACTGCTAGTGCTGTGACTGTTAATGGAATTTTAAAAATTTATATTTGTTTTCATGAACATGATATTGAGCATTTTCAACAAGTGAAACTAATGAAAGATAAAATGCAACAAATTCTAATCGATGCTATTTCTTTATAAAAAAGAACAATTTATTTATTTTTTATTTTTTATTGCAATGTTTGATTTAAATCTTAAATAAAAAAAAAGTATAATCAATAGTTTCATGCTTGATACAAATAATTATGTTTTGAAAATCTCTTCACTGTTGATGAATTTGATTACCAAGAGAAGCCAATGTAATGCTACGCTCATTTTCGCTTCATTTATTAGTTATCGAATACGAAATTCTAACAGGATTCACGTAGAATGTGTTGGGACGAGATTCACCTAGAAGTATTTTCCCACAGCTTCATGCCATGTCCCGAGTACATCTCGATACTGCAACAATTTATAAAGCAGAAAATTGCAAATTAGTCTCCTTTTTTTTCTTCTGACTTGCTCAAGCCATCGGTAAGAGTGCTGTCCGGCAATCGCATATCACAATATCTAAAACTATTTAGTAGATTCTTCGGTATTTCTCTTTTCTTTTTGGATTCATTTAGAACTGCAAATCTTGGCGCTTTATTGTGAACAAATACAAACTGGATAAAAAGGTGTCGTGAATGAGTTGTGGCAAGCTATAGTAATTCTTGAATGCATTTCATATTAAAAATGTTCATATTTTTTTAAAGTGCTAATTAGAATTGCACAGAAAAAAAGCACATATCACTGCATTGCGTTGGGTTTTCAGCTTGTGATTGCAAATAAATAATCGGAGTCTTTCGATCTAGATGGAAACCACTTTTCCAGTTTGTTGTAGTGATTAATGAAGATGATTGGCTCAATGGAATTTGTCAATCTACAATAAATGAATCGATTAAAGAACGAGGAGTTCTTGTCATTTGCGAGAAAATTGAACATAGTAAAACAATAGCAGAAAAACTTCAGAAAGACTATAGTTCGAGGATGATTAAACTGTACACAATGAATAATATGAATCAAGAGAAGAATATAGAAACAGTAAATCTCGGAGAAATAATTATAGTCACTAATTTCGCAGCACGAGGTACCAATATAAAAACGGATGAAATCGAAAAACATGGTGGTCTATATGTTCACATACCAAAGCAAGGCATACAAGTATGTCAACATGAAATTGGATATACTCCTCATTCTTACTTAGAATATTAATGAAAACGTACAATACACGAGAAAAACTATGTTTTACAATTTGTACGTTTGATAACATCTTAATATACTTCTAAAATATTCTTAGTGATATTTTTAGATAAAATGGCATTTTCTAAATTGTCAACAATTCATTGATTTGAACAATAATCAGGATTTTTAATTAAAATTAAGCAATATATCTTATTAAGCTATTCTTCTAAATGCCCATTATATCCGATATTTTCAACGACAATGACAGAGAGAGAAATAATCTCATTCTTCTTTTCATTCATTCATTCAATTATTTGTTTCTTATCGATTTAGACTGAAAAAAGTATATCATTGTTCTCATTGACAACATCGGTCAAATAGATGAAATGAGCATATATATATATATATATATTCACATCTAAAAGACAAAAAAAATACATCGAAGCATAGATAAAAATGAAACCTTTATCGATTAAATTAACCGATTTAGCGGACGAAATTCTTATAATTATCTTGAAAAAATTGTATAATGTTGATGTACTCTATTCTTTAATAGGGGTCAATAAACGATTTAGGAGAATTACACATGATGCAACTTTTGCAGGCCATTTAACATTATTATATAAATTTGATGACATAATCTCTCCATTACCGGATCCAATGCTTGATCGAATTTGTTCGCAAATTTTACCTTCGATTCATCATAAAATCAAATCGCTTAAACTTGAATCAACATCTATGGATCGTATTCTTGCTACAAATTATCCTAATTTAAATGGACTTGGTTTATATGGTCTTGATGTAGAAAAGGCTATATCTCTCTTTACGGGTAGGTTTTTTTTTCGATTATTGTCATTCTAAATAAATATTCAGTATTATTTATTTTATTATATTTATAATATGTAGTTGAGTAGATCATTCAGAAATCTAAGTATAAATTTGTATCTTGCATTATTAGTTTTAAATAAATCGAACAAATCAAGAATATGATATGATCAATATTAAAAATAATTAGTTTGCTTCTCTAGAAATTTTTTTTTTTATTTAGACGATACTACTTTTACTCGGATAAACAAAGATCAAATCACATCATTTGTTATCGATATAAATAAAAATAAAAATAAAAATAAAATTTCACGTGACATGATCAGTAGCTTTCTATTTCCACATATTTTTGCTATGTTCATCAATTTACAATATTTAAATATCGCTCCGCCTGCAATTTCCTATCAACCATTATCGTTTTGGACGTCACCTCCAACTGTTATTTCTTCAAATCTATTAGAATTACATGTTCTTGTGGAGTTTTTCACTGATTGCCTTTATTTACTTGACGGCCGTTTCAATCAACTTCATACATTTCATGTTAATATTATTGGTATTTTCTCTAACACCTTAAAAGTCAATAATGAGGTAAACTATTTCTGATTAATAAAACATTTATCGAAATAAATTAATTTTTCTAGGAAAAGTTACCTAATCTAAGATGTTTTTCGTTATATTGTGATATGCGTACACATGAGTATGATGCATTAATTATACCATTACTACATCGAATGTTGAACTTAAAAGAACTTGATTTACAGCTTAATAATGTCTATCGTAATAAAGGATTTATTGATGGAAATAGTTTAAAAGAAGATATAATTAATTATATGACACAATTAAATAAATTTGCATTTAATATTCGTACATTTAACCCTTCTTCTAATTTAATTAATTTACCTTCAAATGAAGATATTCAACGTACATTCAAAGAGTTTAAAAATACTCAAATTATTTCTTGTGTTGATTATTTCCAAAAACGGTGGTGTGGTTTCTGTCATATTTATTCTTATCCATATAGAATGAAATCTTATGATAATTTAACAAATAATTTTTCAGGTGGATTATTTAACTATGTTAAAAGAGTATCATTATATGATGACCATCCATTTGAATATGAATTTTTTCGTCAAATTGCTCAATCTTTTCCATTTATAAAAGACTTAACTATCGTTAATGACAAACCACAGAAGAATAAACTACAGAGAAAATCAAAGAAAGTCGACAATCAAGATTTATCAATTATTGAATATCCTCATCTTATTTATCTATATCTTTGCCACGCTCATGATGATTATGTCGAGCAATTTCTAGTTGATGCGGAAATGTGTTTGTCGAATAATGTTTATCTTTCTGTCGATTATGAAGCACTGAGGAGGGTTACAGAAAATTTCACAAGTCACGCAACGCGAATCAATTGTGCTAAACTGCATCGTTTACATTTACATGGCAAATATAAAATGACTACATTTCTAAAAGATTATTTTCCTCAGACAAATATACTTTGATTATTCTAAGTGATTATTTAAATAAAATATGAGAAAAAAAATAGGCTGATATAGATATAGATTAATGGTAGTGGCATAACCAGGATTGGGCTAAGTCACAGATGTTCATGGTGGTGGCAAAGGTACGTTTTTTCAAAAAACATTGCGGGCGCGAGTGATTTTTATAATGCTGTCATGGTGGCGGCATATTTCTTACGAAGAAACAAAAACTTCATGAATCTATGGTTCTGTATCAATAATTTGAATACAGATGAATTTTTTTTTAATCTAATTTGAACTCGCCATGAAAACATCTACAGTGAATAATCTCTTTATAGGAATTTTGTTAATATATTGCTTTTTCTTCTTGTTATCCAGTTTAATGAATGAAAAAAAAAGACAAGAAAACGATAGAATTCTTCTTATATTTCTTTCTCTTTTTAATAGTTTATAAGAACCTAAATCTGGCATCTTATACACATTGTAGAATATGGACTTCCAACATATGTAAACATGCGGCAGAAAAACCAGGCGAAAGATAAGAATCACAAAATAATGGAAATTGTTCTTGTTTGTTTATTTGAGCCATCTTGTGTCAGTTATTCTTGTGTTTGAGTTTGGATATGTTCTTCAAGTTTATTTATGAGGTCGATAATTTTTGTAATAAATTCGTCAATGTTGCGAACAACTGTTGATGAAGCTGATGGAGTTCTAGCAGAAATCTTTTTTTTTAAGCTGTAAAATCATTTTTTTTTACTTTTGCTGATCGATATAATCATCAATGAGAAATTCCTCGATCAATGCTTTCGATTCAAACTAAATTTAAAATAAAATATGCTACTCGTATATTTTAATTGTCTCTTACCTGTAAGACTAAACTGTAGACGAGATCATTTATATCGAAATTTGCTTGAACACGATGACCACCTTTGATGTACGTAATGTAACTCGAGTCACTACCTGGGGTCAATACCAGAATTTCATCTGGTGGTACCTACGAGAAAGAACTGAATGTGTTTTTAAAGGAAAGAAATCTTACATTGACAGTATTGAATACCCGAAAGCTATGACTCAATAATAGGTAATGTGAAATGACCCAGGTTGATCAAGACGGAGCCGCTTACGGTATGTTTATCGATGGTAAACGATGTCAAAACGGTATATTTACGGCAGTAAATAGGCCGTATTTGCCCGTAATACCTGGCGCAGTAATAAGGCACCGTAAACGGGACTGAATTTTCATGGTTTATGGTTGTTTGTGCTCCGTACTCTCATGATAATACGGTCCGTATTACTGCGCCAGATATTACGGCAAACTTTCGCCCGTAAAATAGTCGTAAAGTAACCGTCGACGGCCGTATACGGACCGTACTGTTCGACCTGGGGACGATCAGCTCATCGAATTTCCATCTTAAATCATGATAATACGATCGTAATGTGGTTTGGAGAAATTCGTACTTGTTCATCTAAAAATTATTCTTAAAGATAGTGTGCATCGTTCCTTACGTTGAGAGGAATTTTAAATTAAAAAAAAGAAAATGACTGAATATTGATGGTGCATCTATCGATTTAACTATGACGCAATAAAAAGAAAATAACCCAATCTTTACCCTCGAATCATGACGTTATATTAATTTATTTGTATTGACTAGACGAATCAACTCTTTCGTTCTTCATTTCTTTGAATTTATATATCCCTCGATAAGAAAATAGCGTACACAGGGGTTATTTCCAACGACATTGGAAAATCGTACCAAAACTAAAATTTTTGTATAGGATCATTTTCCATATAAATGAGTCAACTGATTGTAAATCATCCACAATATTTACCAACAATTAATGAATCAAATATTCATATAGAGTAGAGCGGGGCTATTGCATATGAAAAATCGCTCTTCTTTTTTGTAGCTATCGTAACTCGGTCAATTTTAAGAATTTTTTTCTAATTTTTTTTAATCGATAGATGAATGTCTTCTCTACAAACTTGTGTAAAAATTACTATAAACAGACTGTCGAAAGTTGTTGAATCGCTTTTTTGCTAGTAGCCCCTACAAATAATATGCAATTGCCTCGTATGGGGTAATTGCATATAATAGCTGTGTGACGTGGGGCAATTGCATATTCCCAGCTATTTTACATGGAGTCACTAAAAATCGGTTTTCTCATCAATCTTAAAAGGTTGATTAATTATTTTTTCACAGATCGATAGACAAAGTGATTTTCTTCAAACGGTGAAAATCTCCCTGTTAGGCTTATCATAATGCTCAAATCATTATCAAAATTAAAATTTGAAAAATTTATGCTTTTCCCCCACTTGGGGCTATTGCATACAACGTACAGAAAGAGTGGGGTAATTGCAGATAGCTAGCCAAAATGACTGAGAAAATAAAAATATGATGTAAATCAGTTTTTGATAAATCCATACGTGCTATTCTAAATTGTTCGTTACCTAAAACGTGTGAAACATAAAACTCTATAAACGTAGATCAATTGTCGCTTGTTTCTTTTTAAAACTAAACTAAAAAATAACAATTACAGTTATGAATGAACAATTTTTTGCGAAAATTTGCGATTTTCATGGAAAAGTTTCCCAAAATTAAAAATGTTATACATAGACTTCTGTTCGTTTCCTCCTTGCAATCGCATTATGACTATTCAGACAGATGCCATGGACTAGTCAGTTCGTTTTGTATGAAATGACGAGAAGAAAGGAATAAAAATAGTTCCACCCCATGTCGCCTCTTTTTTATCAACTGTGCCGTAGTTACGCGTAGAGCCAATTCTGCGTCGCAGTTACGCGTAACTATGACGCATTGATCGTAGTGAAGATTTCTACAAGAAACTACGCTTAGTATGACTCAGATCAACGTAACTGCGTCCTAGTGATCGCATCCTACGATCTGTTGTAGGTATAAATGGCCAATTACAAATTATTCCTCCTTATTTGTAATTGGCTACACTCGAACAATAAAACTTAGTCACAGAAAATTAGTATAAGTAGTGGTGTTTATCACATTTTCGTTCATAAGTCATTCTATTACAAGCAGTGAAATGCACAGTTTTTATTTTTTTTTAAAATTTCTAGATTAAAATTCTTTCAGTTTTTCAATTTTTTGTAATTGAATTTTTTTTTTATCATTAAATTATTTCAAATTTTTTTTTCTTTTATACATTCAATTTTTAAAAATTCATGATAAGCCGCAAGATCAGTGGAATCGAGTACTTTTAATTTTTGATTTCATAGAAAGATTCCAAATCAGTAAAGCAGAACGTTTTAAAATTTATCAAGCTTGGCTTTCTGTTGACGAATGGGAAGGATTTCAGAAAGGTCAAAGTGACATATTATTGAAATTATTACATCTTTATTTAGTGAATAATAGACTATCGTTTAGTCAATGTTATGATGCAATAAAACTTTTCAACCGAATTGATTTTGAAAGTACTTAAAAGATCTTATCGAATAGTAAGAATTCAGGTCTAGATTTTAACAAAAAATATCTTACAGAAATCATTTATCAACGTTTATCCACTAAAAATGACAGTAACCCTAAATATGTTGATAGTTTAGCATCGAAGATGATATCGAAGTTTGACATTGATGCTAGTCAAGCACTTTTATCTACAATACAAACTATAGGCAATTTAAAAAAATTCGAAGATATTTTGAAGTTTTCTGAAAAACGCAATGTCGAATTATCAGATACCTTTGTTAAAAACACAAATATTTGAACATTGAAAGATCATTAGAAATCAAATTCTTAGGAAATCAAATTAAAAATGCGCATCGACTAAAACTAGCTGTTTATCTTGATAATTTATTGGATAGAAATTGGACGTTCGAACAATTAAATAAGATGTTTAGCATTTTTAAATCATCTAAGAATCCAGATAAAATGCGATGCTTTATGTATGTTCTCGAAATCTTATCACACTACAGAATTATGCCGAAGCAAGAAAGTCAAGTATTAATAGCTTTAGAGAAATCAGCAGAGCATTGGTAAAGAGAAATTTATAAAATTGCAGTTGAAACAAATTTTTCCGAAAAAGGTCAAATGAAGAGTGCAGGAGAATTAATAAAAGAATTACTAAATTCAAATTCTCATAATCAAAATTTGTTAGATCTAAGCGAAAAAAACTTGCGAGATAGAATAGAAAAAATAAAAAGTTCCAAGTTGACCTCTTTACTTTTCACAGATAATGAACAAAATAAATCTAATCAAAATAATTCATATTCATCAAATCCTATCGTTCAATGGACACAAAATCAAATTCAACTCTGGGCAAATCTAGTAGAAGTCAATCCTTCTATTTTGACAAATACCGAAGATTTTATCATAGAAGCTCTAGCAGTAATAAAACAAGCAAATTTCTTAGACACTGAATTTCATCTTATAGATGCTCAAATTTCAAGTTGTTTAATTGCTTTAAATACCGTTAGTAACCAAGGAAAATTACTGCAAGTAGGAACTGGCGAAGGTGAATCGACAATTATAAGTGTATTAGCTGTGGTTCATGCTTTGAAAGGGGAAAATGTTGATATCATTACTAGTTCACCTGTACTTGCTGAAAGAGACTCGAAAGAAAAAGAGAAGTTCTATCGTATGTTTGACCTTCAATGCAGTGATAACAACGATAGAGCAATTTATTTAACGGGTCCCAAGAGTTGTTACAAAAAACAAATAGTTTATGGTAAAGCAGCACAATTTCAATTTGATACTCTTAGAACTGAATATGCTCAACTAAATACATTGGCAGATAGGAAATGTGATGTTGCTATAGTAGATGAAGTAGATAGTATGCTTATTGATGATAGTTCGAAAATTGCACGACTTGCAACGATTATGTCTGGCATGGATCATTTACAGATAATATATCATTTACTGTGGAATCAACTCATTCTTTTGCAAGAGAGAATTATTGAATTTAATAATAAATTCTATTTATTTTATGGAAAAATTACATTTGAAGAAGAAACAGTCACTTTAGAATATGCGAATGAACAAGGCAATATTATGATTATTTCTGATTTGAAAAAGTATCTTTTATCGAGTTCAGATATCAGTCATATAGGACAATTGATTCCAGAAAATGAAGGTTTTGATAAATTTATTAAGAAAAATTTAGAAAACTATATTAGAAAATTCCTAAATGAAAATATTAAAATACCAAAAAATTTTACAGATTTTGTTGAGACACAAATACCTACATGGATAGATAATGCTATTATTGCTTTTAATTATCAAGAAAGCATACATTATGTAGTACATGCTGGACTTATAAAGCCAGTGGATTATTATAGTACAGGTGTTGTGCAAAGTTTTTCAAATTGGAGCGATGGATTACATCAATTTTTGCAAATAAAACATGGCCTTAAAATGGCATCAGAGACTTTCACTACTAATTTTCTACCAAATAGAGGATATTTTACGAAATATAGTTCGAATTTATTTGGTCTTACTGGAACACTTGGTTCCGAAAAAGCTAAACAAGTATTAGTCGATGTCTATAACGTAGATTTAGTTATTATTCCTAATTTACGTCAAAAACAATATCTCTCATTGCCTGATTCTGGAAAGTATTTTGGGGTGAATCCTTCCAATAAATACATGAATCTCAGTCTAATATGTGTTAGAACTTTTATTTTGTTTCGAAAAACATTATGAAACTCATTTTATTAAAAGATGCTCTATTGAGTCAGCACCTATCTAAGTGATCCATAATATGTGTTCCACATTTCGTCTAGTCAAATTTGAAATTATAATTTTGACTGAGATGTGATTGGACGAAATTTCAATTTTCAATTTTGACTAGGCAAATTTTCAGTTTGACCACAACATGTACGAACAACAAGAGACATTCAAAGAAAAGATGAGTGCCAGTACATTTGAGCTTTTACCTGTGGATATTTTTTTCGAAATTTTTGGTTATTTGTCTCCGATGGAAATTCTTAAATCATTTTTATCAGTCAATAAGCGGCTTTCAAGAATTGTTTTACATGAGTATTTATGGCATATTCATATTGGTGATAGTATAATGTCATTATCGATGTCTAGTGATCTTTGTCAAAATGTTTTAAAATTGATCGGAAGTCGAGTTATTTCATTGCGTATAGCATAAAATAATACTGTTGGTGGACGGTCGCTCATTTCATCGGCTCTAAAGTTTCTTCTAATCGATATTTAACCGCATGAATTCGATAAATTATTACAACATAGATTAATAAAACAAATTCAAACTTTAATAGTTGATGTAACATCATCGAATACATTTCATTATCTTAAAGTGGAAGGAATTTACTTAGCTAACGTAAAATTAACATCCCTTGACTATACTATGACAGAAAATTTAGTGTGTTTATTAAAGGTTTGCTCGCGATTGCCTTTTCTAATAATCTGTCGACTTTCGCTTAATATTTATCACGGCTATGTAAATCCATCAGGAAAAGATTTATTCAAATTAGAAATGATTTTTCCAAATCTTTCGAATACAATTCAAGTGTATACCATTTATTGAAAATCTTTCTTTTGGTGTAGACGATCCATGGATAAATTGGAGTGAACATTTTGACATAAATTTGTAAGTTACAATCTATTATAATGTAAAAAGTGCAATTAATATGATTTGCTTTTAGATTACCTGCCCCTATCGATAGCCATCATCTTTTGTATTTATCTCGTCTACGTATAGCTTGTAATAATAACATTAGTTTTCATCGAATTGTTGCTCTGTTATCAACTGTCTTTGGTCAACTTAATCATTTAACACTACAGTTCGAAGTTGATACATTACCATCTGGTCCATTAGTTATATCAGGTGATACGATTCAAAGATTATGTATCGATCGATTAAAACCATCGACAACTTATACTCTCAAACTATTGTTCTATGCTGAATGTGACTGGGGAGAAAAAAAGAATGTTTAACTCATTTTTAAAACGTCCATTTACTCATCAACAACAACCGAAAGTGTTGATTCAAGAGTGTACGACATATTATATCGACCATCAGTGTCATTGTTTTGTTGTATATACATTACCATATAATGGCACAGTGCTTGAATCGAATTTGTTTTCTAAAGAATTGGAAAAGTATGTAACATAAAATAAATGTTTTTTGCCTACGAAAGATCTATAGAAATGCTTATTTTTAAATTTATCAATAGATGTTGCCAAAATTCGATCAATCCCGTAGATCTATTTCGAAATTATAACGAACTATTACTAAGCTGTTATAAGCACGAACATACTCTTGCAACGCTTGGTGATGATAACAATTCTCTATCATCATCAGTTCCGTGGTCATTATTAACCAAAATTTCAATCGACGAAGGTCATATTGTCACTTCAGCTGAATTAGAAGCAATACTACCCATGGCTTAAAATGTGCATACATTGAAATTAGATGATGATAATGGCATTTTAGTTCGTGCAATACTTCGCAATCGTCATAATCTCGGAATTCGCGTCCATCAACAAGTAAGGATTTCTATTAAAAACAAAAATCTCGTTTGCTCATGTCTGCAAGGAAGGGTTACTTGCTAATTGGTATTTCTAACAGGGGCAGAGACTAATTGCTTAGGTTTGTAATGGATAAGCCTTGATTTTTTCATAGTCTTTAATGAAGAAATAGCAGTCTAATTAGTCTAGGTACTAATTAGCACAATTTTAAACTTATTAATGTCTGCAGCGAGAAGGGGATTAAAAAAATCTCACCTTTAAATTTTCACACCATTTTCTTCGAAAATATATGTAAATTCCACAAGACCTTATTTGTGATTGGTCAATGCGAAACTTCGGCTTGAATTCATATTTATCTTCCACTTTAACATAAAGTTTTTTTTTTCTATTAATTAGATACAATCTTTGGAGATGAATAACAATGAGAACTTAACATGGAACCGAGTTCGACGCTTTCGTACATCATTATCGAAACGATTACCTAACTTGAAACACGTTTCGTTTTGCATCTATTATGAACGGCATCAAAGATCATCAAATATTGTTGATTATAACAATAAATCTATAAAATATATTTTAAATCTTATTATTTCGCTTGTTGATCGTTTAAAACAACTTGTTACGCTTGATATCAGTTTTGTCTCTGATGAACATTGTAATGTACGGTGCTTTCCACGTTTAATCCGACAGCAACTTTATCAACATCCCCTTAGTCGACCTTATCGATTACGATGTACGTTCAATAATATTACAATTTAGCGTTAAAATTATCGCTCATCATATTTCGACATTTTTGTTTTTTTGTAAATTTTCACAGTTAGTCAATATCGAGCGATGATCTAAGAGTTCTATCTCTATCTGTATAATAAATGTAAAGATATAAACAAATGACCATCAAATGCATTGACTCTTCTAATGAGAAACATTTTTCATTAGAGAAGGGTGTGGGTGTATTATTATAATATTTGCCTCATCGACACTCACACTCTAGACTTGAAGACCTGATAATTTCATCAGATTTTATGAAATAGTTCAAAATAAAATAGATTTTTCTCTCAAAGTAGGTATAGAAAAAACGCATGTATTATTTTATGTTAAGTTCTATTGATCCCCTCGTTGCATTTTGTTTCTGCTTACTCAAGAATGTTGTCATAGAAAGAAAAACACAATTTAGATCATGTTATTTAATTCTAATACTCCGACATATCTTGAGGGTGTGGGCAGAGCTCCGCGAGACATCCTTTTGGTCGTCCCGCGAAGCTCTGGTTGATTTCTATTGATTCCCTCGCTGTATTTTATTTCTGCTTACTCAAGAATGTTACCATAGAAATCAATCATATGCAACGCTCGAGTAAAAGAAACAAACTCTTTTATGAGTTGTCACAAAAGAACATGAAATAAACTGAAACAGTTATATCATGATTATTTATACATTTTTATCGAACAGCTAATACTGTTTCCAATATTTTTATGTATGATTTTTTTAAATAATAATTTTTCTCCGTATAAAAGAAATGAATCCAACCCTTATTTCTTTCGGGATTTCAACAAAATTTTCTTCCCAAAGTAAACAAATTGTCAACATTCAATATTTTAACCTTCGATGTCGTTCTTTTACGATTTCTATCTTAAATTTTATTTTGCCCGTGTTTACAATATGCAACTTGTGACTTTAAATGGCATAGGTTTCCGTTTGTCCTTTAATCATCACTGTCTGTTTTAGAACTGTTTAGTTATGTTGAAAAAAATTCACTTCCTTTTTCTCGTTTATTCAATCTGAAATATATGCATAGCATTTTAAAAGACTCCTACCTCGAAGTAAATTCATTAAATTCCAATAGCAAACTGTAAGGAAATAGTTGTGTGTAGCAACGACCAAAAATATCTTCTATTTCACTCATTCTTTTTTTTCTATTCTGATGTAGTCATGTTTTTGATTGTAATGCAAATATGGTAAGAATCGAAAACAAACAATTGTTCATGATTTTGAAAAAAAGCGGAACTAACAAATCTCTAAAATGTTTGAATGTTTCGTGATTGACATTATATTAATACAATTTTATCTTTAATGCGATACGAAGCAGAAGCATTTCTGTAGTCCGTCGCGAGTTTTTAATGCGATGCGAAGCAGAAGCATTTCTGTAGTCCGTCGCGAGTTTTTTTTAATGAGATGCGAAGCAGAAGCATTTCTTTANGTCTATTGATTTACAGCTGATCTAAGATAATGAATCATGGAGATAATTAATCGATCAATCGAAATCGATCTTTAAGAATATATCGCTAAGTAAGAATGGAGTTTTCTCAGTGATGAATTTCATCATGTCGACATAAAAAGTATTCAAGATTTCTCTGAATTGAAGATTTTTCGTGAATATCCGACTCGAGCTTCGCATCGCATTTCGTATTCGAGTGAAACTTGAATACCATCTAGTAATAAAATGTTAACATGATTTCTACCATGAGATGTACTCAGTAAAGTAAAAATTATTTTCTTTTCTAGATTAAATTCGTTAGTATTGATTGATTACTAAAGTCATCTGACATGTTCTATCGAGCATTACCGTACTTATATGGTGCAATAAATTTTGCCGAAATGATCATCACTTTTCCATCATTAATTTTTATTATTATAAATTTGGCTTCTACCACGTACACCGTCAACTATATCTCAGGCATAAGCACAAGTTCGCCAACAACAACTACCACTATTTTCCCACCTGTTTTACGAGACCGTTTCAATGCTGCGAACGGTTTGCTACTTGCTAGCATCATTGTTTCCCTTTTAGTGGCAACATGTTGCTGTTTGACTTGCCCCTGTCACTGGATAGGCTTCTTTTCCGGAGACTATCGACGTCCCTGTCTCCGATTTATTTCATTGACCTGTAATTGCCCATGTTACATACCTCGACCTAAATTAAGATTTACAGTGCGACTTGTTTTTCATATCATTACCATCATACTTCGATCAGTCGGAGTCATTCTTTTTGGAACAGTACTTGCCCAATCGTCAAGACACACGACCTTTCAAGTAGAACATGTCTTTCTGATTATTTTTGCAATTACCATATTGTTTCCATTTTTCGCCATTGTATTGGATATATATCATTATCGAGTATGGTGGGCATACACACCGATTGTTACTGTCAGTCCAACAGTCACCGAAAAGCCACTCTCTCCTAAGCATAAAAGATTTATTCCTTATGTACTCATCGAAAAATTTCGAACAGTTGCACTCGGAAATAGAAAATGTAAAAATGGTTATGAATGTCGAGAACGAACACTAGAACACATCGTCATCTTTCATTCAGCGAACTTTCGACCACAACCAAGATGGACGCCTGACTATCCAATATACATTGGTTTTCATCGTACTAAAGCTGATGCTGCAATTTCAATAGCTCATAGTGACATGAGAATTAGTGACATTCCTCCACAGATGCTGGGCTATGGCATTTATTTTGCTCGTTCGATCAAGAGTACCGGGAAAAAAGCAAGAAAAGATGGCGCATACATTTGTGCAGAAGTTCATATGGGAAAAGTTCTCATTCTTTGTCGCTCGGAATTATGGCAAGTTTCCAATTCGAATGCGTGGTGGGACGATTATGATACTGTCTATTTTAAGCATGAAAAAGAAGAAAAAGATGAATTTTGTGTGAAAAGTTCCGAACAAGTTCTCAGATGGGTAATATATGTTGAGCCACCAATGGACCGAAAATTGGAATTATATGGAATGGATGAAGAATTCAATGATACAGCATGTCATTGTATATGAGCTATTGGTGTTTCTAGGAAAAAATAGGGAGTGTATGAAATGATGGTCGTGTCATTTTAATATAACGACCTGTCCAAGCATGACGCAATCACATTTTTTCATTTTATATTTTGTATATCTTAACTTAATGAAATTGGATGAAGCTGAAATTTTCAGAATATATTCAAGTTTCATTGCTCTACATACTCTGCAAGTTTCATAGGGTTCGAAACTTCCGTAAGAATTTTATGATTAAAATATAAGTTCGTTATTGAATCACCAAAAATGGTCTTCGACATTGAGTCCCACGTGCAGAACTGGAAAATTTAGCTCAACTGAAACTGCAAAGAAAAACTTTCAATAGGAAAAATATAGTGGAGATGTCATTCTATCAGTAGAAAAAAAGAAAATGTAAAAATATGTCTTTGAACAGTGAAAATAGCTTCGTAGTGGAATCACTTTTTAAAGTAAAGAAATAAAAAATATGACTATTGAAGAAACATTAAAAATGTGAGAAAACAATGCGGCAATATGTTTCTCTAAATAGCCACAGACTGTAGATTAGTTAGAATCACATGATCGGAGTAATAAATGAAATTTCCCCCGGACAAAGACCAGAACCACAATACAGGTGCCGGAACTTTGGTCGGGATCGGGGCCAAAAATAATGTTGCCTCGCGCATATCTAATTACTCGTGAAAAAGTGATCAAGAAAAGTCATTTTACGTTGATCATTCTGATAAAGTGAAAACTATACTTCAAAAGTATAAGATACATATAACATATCACCCATAAAATGGCATCTTCAATTGTGGTAATAAAAATAACTTCAAATTGTCAGAAATCAACTTCGGAATTAATCAGTGAGGCTCAAAAATCCCATTACCTATATAAGAAATATAGCTAAGATGAAATATAAGAGAAAAAAATGTTCCTATTTTTTTAGAAAAATGTACTTGTACAACCCAAAGGTGATTCCGTCACACTCTGTAACGAACCAGGAATTTTTATCAAAAGCCCAGTAGTTCTGTGGATAGAGCGAAAAAAATCAGCGTTAAAGCGCGCATTTGTAGAATCATAAATATCTTGGTTTCGGCTAAGAATGAGTTATACCATATTTTCGTTACGGAATCACAATCAAAAATGGACTACTTTTAAAGTATAAATATTTTTCTTCGGGAACAACAAATATCTGGATCTCTTCTTATAGTTAAAGAGCCTACTTAACATAGTTTTGAAAGATGTGATCGACTTTGAAAAATATCATATCTGTCTGCATGAAAAAATACAAAATAAAAACTCTTGATAAATATATATATTCATCGATACAGAGTGATACTTGTTTAATAATATTTTTTCCCTAAAATATATACAGCAACTGAGATAATAAATACACTTCTGTGTACTATCGATGATGCTCTACAAGATGGTTATATTTATTTTACTCAGTTTTGAAGTTCAACTTTGCCTACATACGTAGGTGGACCGTTACGTGGACAAGTCGTATAACTAATTTGCTATTTTTGTAAATAATTTTTGAATAGTGACTATGTACGCAAAATTCTTATTTAGTGTTAATCAACCTATGCCACGACACTCGTGGCAGGATATTAGTCATTCAACCTAAAATAAATTTTCTTCTTCTTAATTCGGTGAAATATCTTTAATAAAAATAAGTCGATAAATTGAATAGTAGAACAAAACAAAAGAATTTCTCTTAATACGCTCCATAGGGATTATTTCGGTGTGAGAATTAGTTTTATTCTTTTGAGATAAGAACCAATTGCTTGAGTATAAAACGATCAATATAATTCCTAGGAGAATTTTTATAGAGTTGGATATTTCAATTATCACATTATTGTGAACGAATAGTTTGTAGAGAATGATATTATTTTGATAATCTTTAAATTCTAAAGAAATATTGCGAAAATTTCTTAAGGTTTGTTCATGCGCAGATTCAGATACAACAAAAACCACTGATATTCTTATTTCAGTATAGGAGTGATAAAAGTTATCGAAGGACGAAGGCATTTTACTAGATCACCAGAATGAAATTCTATCGACATCTTGGATTGTTTGAAGTCATTACTTTACCCGTTTTCAGAAAATGCCATACGGGTCCATCACCGTTATTGTATTCGATGCACGAAAATCTCACGTATAAAGAAAAAGTAAAATCAAATAGAAAATGAAAAATGAGAAATAAGTGTCTTCTGGAATGTTTTTCTTTACTATTAAGTATCTCGATAGAAAAAAATACATATGATCCTCTTATTTTTGTTTCAGCTTATTATGAGTTAATTGTTCAGAATAAAAGATGAGCCTATTACTTCTTTTATAAAGCAAATGACGGATCAAAGCTTCTCTTTAATAATATCTATGTCGATAAAAGTGTTCTGATTATTTCATATATAATTGTCCTCTCGTTCAGGTAAACGTGTCTATGCATTTGTGACATTCATCTGTTGCCTTGCATCACCTGCATGTTATCTAAAGAGCTAAAACATAACAGTTAACAGGCCATTGTCGACTTTATTTAATAGTCACATTTTAAATGTGCACAAAGAAAGAGTGAAAAAACACTTCCCTATGATGCTTTTAAACAAGATAGAATAATTACGACGGCTCATTATGAAAGAAAAAGAAAAGAAAGCTCTTAGCTTTTTCATTCAATGATATCCATCATTCATTAAGATTAAAACAAGGATAGGAAGAATTATATTAGACGTACGCACATAACTATATCCTAACCAGATGTCTTGTTAATTTTACAAAAGAATTGAACAAACAAGCATATATATATATATATATATTCGATTAGAATAGAACAGGTGGTGAAAAAACAATTAGATTTCTATTTTCCTCGTGGATATAAATGTGCTATTATTGCGTCATATACTCCACTATGCATTCATTTGGATAATAGAATATCTGTAGGATGCCGTAAGTGGCCGCATGGGTTAAATGTAAGAATTCAACCATTACTCCTTGTGATTTTACATTTGATACAGTCACACTTATACTATTCATTTATGCTGAAAGAGCGAAAAAGAAAAAGAAAAACAGTTTCCTTGTCTTCTGCAGTAGCACAAACAAATGTTCACATAGATTATCGCCAGGCGTCTCGTCTTATTTTTCAACTCACACATTGAGAGACATGCGCATAGTCAAGATCGATGTTGTTTATAAATGAGTGAATGTTTGTTGTACGTGTGCATGTAGAGAGGTATTAATTCATTTATTCATTAGTTTAGACGGAAGTTGAAGTGTATATATATATATAAAAGTAACAACTCTATATTAGGCTTGTTGTTCTTGATGAACATCATTACTTGCCATAGAATTCATTGGGGAATAGATTTATTTTTTTTTTATAAATTCGCCAAAGCTATAAATGTCTGTGGTTTCATCGCGAACAGAAAAGTATCATTTATCAATGAAACTGCTGTGTGTCATAAATGAGTACAATTCACTTTTCTCAATTAGTTATGGCCATGTAATCATATGGCTTTCTCTTTCTCTCTCTGTACAGTAGCGAGAGAGAAGAGAAGAGAAGAGAAGAGAAGAGAAGAGAAGGAAGATTAAGAAAGAAGGAGGAGCGAGTGTTTTTTTTTCGGGAATAAGACGTATGTTCTCTTCGTCTCTCGTTCTTCCTTCTTCAATTGTTCAACAGACGCTCGACTTCACACACGCACGCACGCACGCATAGATATTCTTTTTTTTTCGGTAGCGTAGCATATGTCAATTTATTAATCAGTAAGTATAAGAAACGAGAGGACTAAAAATCAACGATTTAAAAGCCAACAAAAAAAATTTCTTTTTTTCTCATCGTCTCGACATACTCATACTTATTTATAGCCGATATCTTTTCTAGTGATATGCCATCGTAATCATACTCGACAAACTTCATGAGAAAACTACAGTCATGACTGTTCAACATCTTCTATTTATCATAACTATTACCGGTAAGTATATTCCTTATAGTTTACTATCTACATGGCATTTTCATTGTTCATTAAGATAGAGGTTAATGTAAACAGAAGGCTACTTTTTTTGTATTTGTTATGCATGCGTTTCTTGTTAAGTCAAGGTATGTGCATAGCTAATAGAATAACAACATTTGTATATTGAGTATGGAAGAGAAACCATTCCATTGTATGTTTGATCAAGGTTAAAAATGTTAAGATAGCAGAACAGTCGCTAAGGTTTTATTGATTCATGTTTTAGGTATAAGTTGTACATTGAATATTCGAAATATCGATGCAGAAATCGATTCGACTGTTGCATTTCAATGTGAGATTGACCCATTGCCTTACAATGCTGTTGTATGTTGTTTTTTTTTCGTTCTTCGTTTAAATTTTTAACACTGCGAATATATGATCTTAGATAACTTGGGTATATCGACCGAAAGTGCATCAAATGAACGGAATTAAATGGCTGCCATTATACGCCAATGCACGTCGTTTAACACAGCATAATCAACGTTTTGTTGTTGATTATAGCGGTTACAATGAGCAAATAAAAAAATATTTATCGATATTAACTATTCATCAGCTGAAATTATCCGACGAGGGTCTTTACATGTGTAAATCAAATCAATTTCAATCTGAAGCTTCGCTTTTCAATTTAACAATATCACGTAAGAACTAAAAATTCGATTTTTTTTTTCTTTTCACTTAGATTTTTCTTCTTTGAAGCATCGATGAGGATTCTACCAAAAGATGGTGTTATCGAATTAGATGATATTCAACGGCCAATTAATTTATCGTGCACCGTACGAGAATTATCAATGCATACAATTGACCCATTACGCATCAAATGGTATCATAACAATCGTGAAATACCAAATTCGCATCTAACTGAAAATCTATCGATACACACAAATCAAGCGACACTCATTCTGGATATTCATCATTTATCATTCAACGATTCCGGATTGTTTAAGTGCGTTTATGATAATGGAAAAGCAAGCAAACATGTTCGACTATATTATACTTCAGCGGGTAAATAGAAAAGATTCTCTCATCTTATTTTATGGATAAGAGGGAGTACTCTACTTGTCTGTCGCGTCTGCATCTTGTTTAACATAAGAGGCTTACGACGAAAGTGACAACGTACGACCATGTGTTTACATGGGATAATCATGTGCGATGTTTTTTACTCGTATGAGTAGGAGTGGCAATGATTCTTTTTCTTTCGCTCATAAATGTCATTTATTTTAGTGGTTGGCTATTCGAAATCGATGGGAAGAAGACTCCTGTTTTCATGGTTGTCGTTATTTTATTATTTTTATTATACGATGAATAGTTATGATGATTGTATTTTTTTAAAATAGTGTGTGTGTCAAACAGTGTTTTGTTATCTTGTTCTATTCGGCGATTTAAATTATCAATGAAAATGACAGTAAAAACTTAATAATAATTATTTATTCGAAATATCCTCTCAGGAGACACAATGCAAGGATCATTTGTTTTCTTTTTTTGCATATTCTCTATGAAGTTCGATTGGCCTTCGAGATTTATTATTCGATTATAATCGTATAAAAAATACATAAGAGTGAAATTGTTTATTACATCATCATTCTTCTTCGATTGCATTGATCATCCGAGATATGCGTAGGCAAGTAATGGATTAGTAGTAACACACTAGCACTAGTAATTGATATATTCTGCAAATGAATTTATTATATTTGTACAGACATAGGATTTGCCATGCTTATATATTACAGATTCGAATTGATTTTAATAAAAAAAAAAGCAGTGCGGTCTATTACAAGTCGAAACTTAGTTCATTACTACGAGAAGGTCTTGAACGAACACGTTCGCGTAATACATTGATATCACATACAAAATGAGACGGTATTTTTGAACATATGAGCTGATTTGATATAACAGTAATAAATCCTGTTCTATTCCATGATGATGATGATTCCATTTTTGTTTCATACAACACAACAAAACTGCCTTGTTTCATTGAAAAATGACAACCACATTTGCATTGATAATCATTGAGTATAAGAAGTAATCGATGGTTACGACATAGCTTAGCGAAATATTGTTTTCGAAATGTGTGATCCGATAATTTCTTTTGAATTAATGACGAAAGAGGGTATGAACTCGACGATAAACATGTTCGAAATAGATGACGACATTTTGATTTCGTTCGAACTGATGGAGATTGATTAGTGCCATCAGAACATATGATTGAAGATCGACAACGAGGTGCAGCCGAAGGTAAATCTTCAACTTCAAGAATTGTTTGTGAACCATAAATTGACGAATTATGGGATGTTATCGATGCAATTGAAGATAGAGACGTTGCTGACTGCATGATGAACTATAAGCACAAAAGAAGAAATTTTCGTAATCGATGGAATTTATTATTACATAATAGATCATCGGAGAGAATCTCTTACCTGGATGATTTCTTTCTTTTTTTCGAATAAGAAGAAATGACAAGGTTAATGAATGAAATGAATACGTTTGCGCTTGTGTTTATATAGAGCGTATGGCTAGTGTTAATGAACACTAAACGACTTACATCTTTTGAATCCAATTAATCACCTTCTTTTCTATCGCTTGTAAACTCACGTTCTGACCTAAATGAACAAATCATCAGTTTAAGCTGATCAAGAGAATATTATCTACGCGTACATTCTTTTCTCTCACAAAATAACTCGAAGAAACAAAAACAGCGGAAGAATTTCTGACATGTCAGTGATGTGATAAATTTGTTTACGTGACGAATATTGAAGGTGAAAACGCGCTGCATGAAATTATGCGCGATTGTTAAGCAACTTATCGATTAGTGATATTAATCTTTTGATTGTTTTATGAGTATTTCTAATAGACCAATCATATGCTTGCTGGAAGATTTGATTTTTTTCCGGCATAGAAGAAACATGTACAAGTGCTGTGAGCCACATAATTAAATGAAGAAGTCTCTTAATTATTTTTTTGTTTTTTGCTGACTGTTGTTCAAGTTCAGTTATCCACTCATGCATCAAACGAATAGAATCAGAAAAACTTCAATCAACTAAAATTAATTTAGAAACCAAGGCCATTTTTCATCTTGAAAGAAAGCTCTTGAACTAACTAGATATAAACACTAAGAACAAAATCTAGTGTAACTCAATGCCTGTCTTCATCATTTGTGTAAAAATTACATTTGCACTAGTTGATTAAAAAGTTGACGATTAAATTCATAAACTTTATTAAATCTTGAAAATTCTTCAGCCCAAAGAATAAATGTGAATGTAAACAAGCTAATAATTCAGTTGAATCATATTTCTCAGTACCGTTCAATACTTTATACGTAACTACTTCAAAAATGAATCGGTAGCCTTTTTTTTGATATTACTATGTCTTGTAAAACAGTGAGACTGAAAAATTAAAGTCATAGAATTTCGAATTGCCTGAATATAACGAGCTCGAGAAAATAAATCAGTTCTCGTGCAAATGGATAATACAATCAAATAAAAAATTTCGTCTTGTTGATTGTTTGAGACGCTATCAACGTTTTCATTTTCAAACTAATACATTTTGATTTTTTTTTGTTTTTTCTATAACGAAAATTTGAATAAAAAGAAGCAAGATGTTGATGCAGTAGAGTATTATTTGAACGCAGCTTATAATTATTACTCAGATTATGACAAAGCATCCGAAGCTGATCGTATTAAAACATAAAAAAAATATCTCTTCTCATAGTTTGAAATCAATGAGAGTTGAGATACTTTCAGACTTGTTCATTAATACCACAGGACTATCATAAAAAGACGACACAAAACGTATGTAGTTCAGGTTACTAGTCGTCATACTAATTCAAAAATATAAATATTTTATTCGTTATCTATTTTTCATATAATGAAAACAGAAAAGCTAACTAACTTTTAACAATCATTTTTGTCAAAATGTGATTCCTTAATTCTATGACTGTCTTTTTCTGTTCTGATAGTATATTGATTTTATGCAGTTCTTATTCGAGTCCCGAGGAAAAAACTAGTCCTTAACATTTGATTTACGGATTGAAACAAAAAATAACGATATATGTATACGTCGAGCTCGCATCTTGAAGTCAGTGGGTGAGGAATCAAATGGAGGTAAATAAATTGATGTTTGCCTTTCCTACGATTAAACACAATTAACTAGTTTTGATATAATTTTGAAAATCAAATGAAACCTTTGGTTTAAACTTATAAAAAAACACAGTTCAATTGATCCATTCACTGCCTATTTTGAAACGAAGAGAAGTTGTCGCACTTTAAATTGGCTCTGGAATGTAATTATTTGTTTGAAATATAGGATATTTTACTGTTTCTACCTATTTCCGATGCTAGAAATTCTAAAATAAGTATGGCGCAAAATGTTGATGTTCAGCGAATTATGGAATTGTTACTTTTTTGAGATCATGAATACCTTCTATCAACGAAGAAAACATTGTTCTGTTCTCATTTCCGCCTTCGTACCACTGACATAATTCCTTGCGTTTGTGAACACTAACTGACGTATCACTACAACATTCACATAATATTCTGAGAATTGTGTTTGACAAATTTAGACAGCTCGCTCATTCAAATTGATCTAATAATTGTTATAAATATAATAATCGAACAAAATGTATTTTTTAAATTTTGGTCAATAACTATTTCATCTTATTAAAATATTATCTTTTTCCAGCAATAGTTTTTTTTTCTGGCAGTCGAATAAATAAGGATGCCTTTAACTTGTACAACTCAGTTGAAATTATTTTATTTGGCGAGTTCTTTCAGTAAACAAAATACAGGCATTTTTGTCTGTGCTGGTCATGTCCTATCGTTGAATTAAATTTTTCTCCACAAAATCTACAGATTAGATGAGAATGTGTAACTTTAAGGTTCTTCTAAAATAATAATTCATCGGATGTATTCACATTATAATTAAATTAGATATTATTAAGCATGATTTTTTTCGTTATACTTCGAAAGTATGATCGAATATTATCTTTAAAAAGAAAACAAATTACTTTTGGAATATAAAATAATTTGATACCACTAGTTTTGTTCAAGACATTCTGTAAATTCGATTATATCCCTTGGTGAAAAATAAATATTACATTGACGATGTTCACGTAAAATTTAACATAGTTGTTGTACAACAAGATTATATAATAAACAAATATATGACCCGTTGATAGTGTTTTTTGTTTCTTGCGTCAAACTCGAGCAACGCTGTAAATTCAACTAGCAGGATGCCTTCTGCTTTTTATTTGTATTCTTTTCAATTTTTTTGCATTCATAAAACGAATCAAAAGTGAATAACAATGAAGTTAAGCTCGGCATCTCATGATTCATTGATCCTTTCGTAGTATAGACACTAAGAAGAAATACAGTTGGAAAAGGTAAAGCAATTTAACATGTTTTGTTCGCAGTGATCATAAAAATAGTTAATCGATGAGAAATGTCAGAAATCGCTAACAAAAAAAATCGCAGAGCGTGCATATAATTTTCTCTGAGAATATTTTTAAGTGTTTCAAACTCATTCTTGTCTTAGCTGTATAAATAATTATGGAATAGATGAAAAAATTGTTTTGTTCCAAAAAAATTCTTCATTTCGATATTAAATTTAAGTTATTCGTCTATGTGATCGATTGTTTTACAATCGTGTTCTTTTTTTTTAATAATTGTTTTCATTGAAGAATGTTTCGTTGATAATCATCAACAGAGTTTTTTGCATATTGAATTTTCATCAATATCCTTTTCTTGTATGAATATTGATTTACGTTAATGTATGTTTGTAATTATTGTTCAGGTTCAGTTTTAACTAAATAAAAACCTGTTTTAATATTCGTATGGTAAATTTTAAGAGTATGATCATATTCTTCAGTTTATTCGAATAAATTATACATCGTTCATCAATGAGTCACATTGTAACTGAAAATTATCTTATTCGTTTGTAAGAGTTAGAGTAATTTTTGAATCGCAAAAATGAAGATGAGTTAAACTATGAAAACAACGGATTAGATACAATATTTAATACGAAAACTGGTATTTTCATCATATTTTGATTTTTCGAATAGTACGGTCGTGAATAGGACGGCATTGAAAAATTTGATAGCTCTTCATTTTATTCTGCAGATAGGCTAAACTACTTTGAAAGAGCTATTTCTTAACGACGTTCAGGTTTCTTGACTCCTTCCATTAAAATCTAAGGTATTTTTAGATTTTGAAACCTTTTCTATTTTGTGAAACACGATCTGTCATCTTTTCTGAATTCGCTGTAACGGTCTGTGATGGTTTCTTGAGACTCCATACATCATAATACAGACTGAAACAGAGAAGCTCCACAGACCATCAGTGACCGTGATAGACGAATTCCAGAAAATAAGTTTCGTCGTGTTTCATATTTTAATCCCACAGGGATTGCGCTGACAGCTTTTTTTCTTTGATTCTTTCCTTTAGACATACCTACACTAAAAAAAAGGCTCTTTAGTCGGAGATAGAGTAGTGGCTCTATGCATCTGAATTCAGAGATCAGAAGGTTCGATTCCTTCCTCCAGCACGGTGGTGTCATTGGTATAATGGTGTACGGTATCGGTGGAGAAGGTGACAAATCACTTTTAATATATATGTTGATTTTTATCCTTTCTTGCTGTGATTATTGTGTTCTCTTCTCTTCTCTTCCTCTGTTTGTTATCGTCATCATATCCTTCGATACTTCACTATTATTTTATCTTCTATAAACACGTGTACTGACAGGACCACTAGGTCACAGTTTCACGCATAATAAAAAAACAACAAAACAAAAAGGCTGTTTCCCGAACCTCGAAAAAGGTTCCGTAGATTTGGAAAAGCTTGCAAATGCATTCAAATGCTCAAAAAGCGCTGTTTCAATTCTATGAAACTTTTAAAGGTTTCGTAGAACTGAAAGATTGTTTTTTCAGCATTTGAATGCTTTTGCAAGCTTTCCAAATCTACGGAACCTTTTTCGGGGTTCGGGAAACAGCCTTTTCTTGAACATTTGGTCATTTTTGTCTTATTTGTACGTCATACCTTTTTTACACGGTCCTACCAATATGGCGTGGTCGACTCCATGTATACCCGTTTTATGACCATGGATGGCTCTCCTTGGTCGCTCGCGCGAATAGTGAATATTAAATAATAATCATTAAAGCTTTTTTAATAAACGAATACTAGAGAAAATAAACATTTACAGCTTCTTTTTCACTTGTTCTATATTATCCATCGCGATTTCAATACTTGGATGAGTTGGAGGGACTGAATCTCGAAAAATACCAAATGCTTTTTCTAGATAGGCAAGTGCTTTTGAATAATCTCCCATTGCGTCATACGTCATACCGATGTTGTTGTAGGAAGTAGCCAAATCGGGATGATTCGCAGGCAGAGATATTTTAAAGATTTCAGCTGATTTTTCGTAAAATTCAAGTGCTTTCGAGTAATCACCCATTTCGTGATACACTCCACCGATATTGTTGTAGGATTGAGCAAAATCGGGATGATTCGCAGGCAGAGATATTTTAAAGATTTTAGCTGATTTTTCGTAAAATTCAAGTGCTTTCGAGTAGTCACTCATGCTGTTATACACTAGACCTATGTTACTATAAGTGAGCGCTAATGAAGCATTATCTTCTGGAAGCGTTTTCCGCTTGATTTCGAGTGATTTTTCGTAGAATGTAGCGGCTTGTTGGTATTCACCTTGACCGGCTTTCAAGTATCCGATGTGGTGATAGACATATGCCCTATCACTATCATCAGAAGCATTCGCGAGTAATTCCTTGTAGAGTTCCTCAGCTTGAGCGAAGTGACCCACTTGGAGCATTAATTGGCCCATTTGATACCATCCTTCACTGCAGATCTCCTGTTTGACGTGATCAGTAAGAGCAGCCAGTTGTGGATCACTCTCGTCTGTAATAGTCAATTGTACTTCCCAAAGACGACTATTCTCAGCCATTTGTTTAATTTCACCAACACGAAAAACAGTGTGCATTGTAAATAGTATTTCTTGTTCTGATGTTATAGCAGTTTGTTCATCAATCATAGCAAATGGAGTGATTGAAGTTGATATCTTAGTTGGATCGATTGTCATTATAAACAAAACACTAACATTTTCTGTATTGTTTGGCATGAACTGTTGAACAAAAAATGTAGCCACGTTTCTTTCCTTACTAGTCGATAGAAAGTTGTTGAACGATAGTAGGCCACCTTTTGAATCTAGTAGATTCTGAAAATCCTTTTGGCTGAGTTCTTGATCACGATAGACGGTAAAAGCTTGTTGAAAATTTGCCGACTATGCTTGATGTAATTGTTCCAGCTGCAGATGCAGACTTTGAATAAAAAAACCTAATTTTATCATCACTTCCATATCGAGCTTTCGTAAGGCACGATTAAGTATACCATAGAGAAACATTGGCTTCGTATACCACCAAATAGGTGATTTCTCGTGGTAATTACTCTGTAATAAGTTTATCTGTATTTCAGGAATATTTTGTTGTCGGCAAAAGTTCACTAAAGTATTCATAGATTACGTAGGATACCTTAGGTCAGGATTCGAGTATTTTGGCATACGATTCGCCAATTCATCAGACCACCTGAATTTGACATCGGACCAAGATAGAACTCGACGAGCTCTATCGATTGCACTATTTACTTATTTTCCAGGACCTATCCATCACAGAGAAAAACCTGAAATACTGCAGAACCACCTACAAAAAACGTCAAAATTGTGGAAAAACCCGTCACGATTCGCCAATTCATCAGACCAAGCCCCCAAATCTTCCCAGATGATAGATCTCGACGAGCTCTATCTAATGGACTCCTTTTCAACCCGATTCCATTCTAGTATTCCTGAGAAAAATGCTAATTACTCCAGGTTTTGCTAGGTTCTTCATGAAAACCCGCCTTGATTCGCCTATTGATCAGACCAAGCTCAGAAAACATCACCCTGGATAGATTTCAATGTGTTCTATCCAACGGGCTGCTTTTCAACCGGATTTGACTTTAGCATTCCTCAATAAAATGATGATCACTACTAATTTTGCTGATTATTTCAGTATAACTCATCGGAATTGCATAATAGGATGAAGTTAGTTACATCAGCATTAGATCAACGTCAATGTAAGTTTACTGGGTCGATCTTATGTTTCTGTTATAGAAATAATTGAAGACCTCGATTTAAAAATCGGATTTAGCTAATTTTTACTGCACTCGTTTGAACGACAATTAGCTATTGGTTTGCTCGTTTCATTCAATCAGCGTCAGTAAAGAAAAGATGGCGTGATTCTATCGTAAATTACATATATATTCTTGATCGAACACGAAAGAAAAGGAAAAAATCTATTGGTTTCGTGATGTTCACGAATCATAGTGGTGAAATGAAAATTAGTCATTCAACGGTATACTATGGATGAATGTGGAGAATAGAAAAACAGCGCTCGGCTTCTAATATTTAAATGAATCTTTTTTTTTTCTTGAATTTAAAGTATATTTATTTTTGATTTTGCAAATTTTTCTAATTAATATTGTTTTATTTCTAGATTGTTTAAATATGTATTCGTATTGTTTGTGATCTTTGAAATCAAATTCTTCGTAATAGATTGGAACTCGTCGATAAATTACTTTCAAAGTTTTATACATTTTTGAATTAATTAGTCTTGAAAAATAATGTTATTTTAATCGCCTTTTTGAAGGGTTAAAATTATTTTTTTATTTATTCATTTTTCTCTGAAGATTTTTCAAATTAATTATCTGCTTCATGTTTGAAAAATTCTTAAATCGATTTTAGTTTAAAACAATGATAATCATCGTAACTTTTTTATATTCTTGATCTTTATAGTAGTTACTTACGTACAAACCCATTTCTTTTTCGACTTTAAATGATTTCGTTTTTAATATATTGGCGTTCAGAAAAGATTTCACTTAGCATTTACAATAATTGATTATTAATTTATTTACTTTTTTTAGATTATAAAATGTATTAATGAAGAAAATTTCCAGGAATTACTAATTGAATTGTGTATTTAGTGTGAAAAGATTTAGAATTAATCTACTTATTATTTTATTTTATTTTAAAATTGATCTATTATCATCTAGTTTTTTTTTAGTTTCAGATTTTCTATAACATATGAAATAACTTGCGCTGCCTGTTTTCACCAGTTACGAATAAAAATCAAGTAAAAATTTTTTTTTTGATATTTGTTTAATTTGTCTTCACTTTTTAGGATTTTACTACACAATCTTAAAAGTTTCTTCTTCGTCGTCACTCGTTTCTATTATTTTTGAATTTTCAATCTTTTTCCTTTTACTGTTTTTTATACGAAATTTTTATGTATTTGATTAATTTTCTAAGTATCAAATTTTTTTATAAATTAATTATAGTTTTTCTATTAAAATAAAAGAAAATTTAGCGAATGCTGTCTAAAAAGTCTGATGCTCAAACGATGATTCACAAGACGACTGCTAGCGCCAGAAAAATGCACTAATAGAATTATCCTTTTCGTACATAACGACATCGACGTTTTGTATACATACATATATATATGCAATTACTGATAAACATGTATGTGAGGAACGTGAAGAGGAAAGAAAAAAAAGCCTATTGGCTTTTCATTTTAGTGAATTGAAAAGAAAAAAAAACATTCTTATCACGATGATTAATACCGTTGTTATTATATAGAATGTTTCTACATTGACATTGACAGGAGCGGATCGAAATCTTATTGGTTTGTTCATTTTACTGAAAAATTAAAATAAAATCAAAGATAACGAACACTAGAAATGAACCAAAATCAAACAATCAAGTTACTTGTCGATGTAGTCAATTTCTTTTAAACTGCTTTCATTGACTTAAATTTCTTCCCCAAAAAGTGTTTCTACAAGATATTGAAGAATATAATTCTGATCGATTTGTCTTGGAAACGCCAATACAATTGACTGATAGAAGGAAAATACATTTTTTACTGGAAAACATGTTTGAGAAATTTAGAAGTTTATCTAACATTATGCACAAATTGTAAATGAGACATTGTAGTGTATGAAAATACGTATTGAAATGAATTTTAGAAACAATGTGGTATAAAAGAAGGTCGTTTGTTGAAGTTTATGTGCAAGAATGCTTTTGAGGATTGTGTGCGAAAATGGTGTAAAGCTGTTATTACATAGCATGTAATCATCTTTATGTATAGGAACTATTGGTTCATTGTAGTAAAAGTTACTTTCAGAATTGTAACCATGGTACATAGTTTCAGATTCAAATGTTGAAGTAAATTCTTTGTGATTAATATTTCAAAATGTGATACGTTCGTATCGGTGTTTACAGTTAATGCTAAATGAGTTTGCATTTCTGTTGTACAGTGTCAGTGATTTATGTTTTCTGTTCTTCAATTTTATACGAAAAATCATACTAATTAGGAGTCTTATCATAAGTTATGATAGAAATGTATGAAGTTGGAGAAGATTGTTATCTCTTTTCTCTCGATGATGACTATTATAAGTGATCATGATTTGTTTTATGATTCCTATAAAGTGCTTGATTTATTATAGTCGTAAATTGATACAAGCTTATTTGTTCATTTTTTTTTAGTTGTTCGTAAAAGGGAATAACATTTTTCATATTAGGTTTGTGCTTAATTTCGGTCGAATCAAATTAATTGTACTTATCTTTGGCTATGAGAAGAGAAAAATATTTTTCTCTGTTCTTATAAATTAAGCTAGTCCATAAACAACTAGATACATTTCCACAACAGTAATTGTTGCTACGTATTTGACCTCGCTAAGCTATTTCTCTCACAACAAGTTATCTTTGTGATCGTTTAGAAATGAATGACGTTAATTTAACTGAAAAGGGTAAGAATATTTGGTCACGAATCAGTTTAGATGAATTAGTCAGTGCAATTGCTTCTCTTGAGAACTATACGGATCAACTGAAAGATGAAAGCTGGCGATTAAACGCTAAAAATAAATCATCGAGTTCTCTTTGGGGTAAAGTCATTGATAAGTTGCAGCTAGATCATAGTGAAACAACCCGCCAGGCTCTATATAAAATTTGGCGGTCTGAAAGTCATGATATTCGGAAGTTAGTTGAAAGAAAGAAAATAGCAATCAATAGTGATGATGACAATGGTGCCTCTGCCGGAGATCCTAAGAATTTAGAGAAAAAAAACGTAATACTGCACTCTGATCCATCACTGCCGTTGCCTTCTGCACCTAATACACGACTAAAAATAAAAGAGAACGGAGATCATCAAATTGGTGAATTTTCTATCATAAGGGAAGCATCTCTCGTTTTCACTCCTAGTGAATGGAAGGATTCATATAGTATGACACATCAGAAAGTGAAGCCAGGTTGGACCGATATGTTTTATAGAAAATTGATTTCGTGTGGAGTCAAATGTTCACTGAGATTTAAAACACCATATATAAAAAAAGGAACACGGAAGCGCGCATGCAATTTTTTTTGCTCTTATGCTGTGTGCACCATTGGTGAGTGTTCCAGACAATATCAGGTGAGTCTTAAAAATCACCCCGATGAAAATTCATCGGCATTATTTCTTGTACGAATGTTTGGTGAAGAAAATCATGACGCCAGTATTGCAACATCAGCGCGTCAACTACGTGGTGAAAGTCGTTTTCTAGTTGGTACGTAATTTCATAATCCAATTGAAGAGTTTATAATAATATCATGTGTATGTTTCAGGTAAGCGAGCAAACGAAATTGGCCCTTTAGGAGTATTTCGTGAACACATTAATAGTGCTGATAGAGAATTACTCGCTGCGGGTAATTACACAGATTGTCAAACAATCGAAACATTAAAGAAAGCGGCATCTGATTATCGTCAAAAGATGCATATAGATGAAGAAGTTTTTAGAGAATGTCGAATTATTGGTCGCGCCTATCGTAAAGCTGATACAACATCTGAATATATTCAAGGTAAGCAAAATTCATGCCTGATGAAATTATTAGCTTTAAAAAAGTAATCTTTTTTTCGAAGGATATATTCAGCTTATTGCTGAAATGCCATTTCGTGCACATTTATTTTCAGAATTACAAGTTAAACGTTATGTTAATTACTGTAAACATGAGAAATACTCATATGTTAACATAGATGCAACAGGTGGTATATTGAAAAAAATGCATGAACAGAAACGTTCATTACTTTATGCACTTTTATTTAAAGATGGTGTTGATGCATATGACACTGTTTCTCTTGCACATAGTATTCTAACAGATCATACTGTTCCTAGCATAAGTTACTTTTTAGGAAACTTGGCACATAATATTAGTGAAGTTGAAGGAAAACTTGTTTTGCCTTCTTTTTTTATAACTGATTTTTCAGCTGCTATTATGAATGCCATCCTTCAAGCGTTTAATGGCGAAAATATCAATGCTCATCTAAATCGTTGCTGGAATGTATTGCATGGTAAATACAGTGCACAACAAATGCGATCATTATCTTTTATTCGTTTATGCTGCTGTCATGTTATACATGCTATCGCAAGAAGTTTAAGTGCTGCACGCATTGATAAAACAATACGACGAGCTGTATTACATATATTCGCTTTTATCTTATGTAGCGATGATATCAACCAATTATATGATAGTCTTGGATTGATAATTAATATATTCGGCAATCCAAAAGAACAGAATGCAAAAGAAAAACTTGAACGAATGGCTGCACTTCAATTAAATACCGACGAAGAAAGTATATCGCTGTTGTCGAATGATAAGAAGATATTTAAGAAGGCTAAAAAGAAGAACGATGAATTAAGACTAGTAGACGAATATTTTCGTTCAAACAGTCCTATCATTCATCAATCACCATTTAATAAGGAGGCGATTCGGCGTTATCCGAATCTATCTGATCTTATCAAGAGTAAGTCTAAGTATAGTAAAGCTGACAATCCACTATTTTCTCCATCGATAATTCGTATTTTTTATCGATGGTGGGCATATTTGCCGTTATGGACAGGTTTGTTATGTAATTTTGAAGAGCGCTACGCAAATGACAAAAAAAAAGAATTATCTGTAACTCATCACCCTGTTCGTTATTCGAATGCAGCGATTGAAAGCTATTTTCGAACATTTAAACAAAGTATCTGCAAAGGTAAAAAAGGTAATAGACCATCAGATATTATAATGGAATTACAGCGAAGTGTTAAAGCACAAGCTAAAGCAAATGAATTCGGTATAACACAAAGTTCAAAGGGAAGAAGAAGAAAAAAAGTGAACGTCAATATAGAAGAGAACTGGGGAAAGAGAACTGGTGATAAGAAAACTCGCACTCCTTACTTCAAAGAGATTGATAAGCGTGCAGCTAAACGTGCTCGATCGAAAGTAAATCAAGATCAATCTGATAATGTTACCAAAAAACTTAGGTATAGTCTATAAAATGCTGAAAATAATTAAATTAAAATTTTTTTTTCTAGTGAATCGGACGATAGCTCAACTATATCTTCATTAGATCCGTCATCATCATCTTCCGAAGAATCAGAAAAACAATTTTCATCAAAGTAAGAAGAATATTTGCTCTCGAATAAGCAAAAATTATTCATTACAGTGAGTCTACGCGATCTAGTCGAAGCTGTTCTGCATCATCCACTTCCAGGACAAATTTGAAAGTAAGTACGAAAAATTCTAATCCTATTCTAAATGATTCAGGTAAACCAACGGCTGATGATGATGAACAAAGTGATGTTTCAATTGAGCCAGATTCAGATACATATTTATTCTCTTCTATTACAAACACTATGTATCCTATTACAAACGGTACGCAATAAAGTGACCTATGAATTCCTCAGAATAATACTTCTCTCATCACAGAGTCAAAAACCACAGTTGATCAATTAAAACCCACACCACCGACTCAATTTTCATCACAACCAGAAGCAATAATCGATGGTCTTACAATACGATGGCCCAAATTTGGGCTAAACAATGTTATTTTTGAAGGTACTCGTAGTTAATATAATTAGCATTTGATTTTCAAAACATTACTTCTATTTTTTCTCTTTTATAAGGTCAATCATATTCCCTCACACTCACATGTCCAATAGATTCAGCATTGTTTGTTTTATATTTTCTTTATAAAACTGATGTAAGTCTTGCTGGAGAACTTGATGATGCACCGCAATCATCGCCGTATTCGAAACTGGTTGAAACATTCAAAATAGTCGAGAAAGAAGGCTGGGACACTGCACGAATCTACTGGCTATTAACATTTAATATTCTGAAAAGATCTGATCGACGACTGAAAAGCTTGTTTGGATCAGTCGACGAGCAAGTTTTTTGTTTTCTCAAAAATGAACAACGTCATTCAAACAAAATTATATGTACAAGACCTGACTGTAAAGAGAAAGAACGTTTTTATTCAACAACTGAATTATCAATACGGTGAGTACATGCTTACGAATAGTTATCGTTTTATTCACGCAACATTTAGTGCTTGTGACAAACAAGTTGTAAAATTTGAAGAAGAAGTAACGGGTGTATGTCAAACAACGATGAAGCGGTTAGATGAAATAACAAAAGCTGAAGCACTTGAGAACAAATACAAAGATGCTCGAGTGCCTATAATCAATTATGAAACAAATACAAGTGAATACTTGTATGTAGCAGATTCATTTTTCTGATAATTATTATTATTTTCTCTTTGTAGAGACGTTTGGGTATGTGATAATGCGAATGTTCATGAAGCAGCTGCATTTGATTATGGTTATCCTCCAATGCTTATAGCAAATATCGAACGAGTAGCTAGAAGAAATGAAGAAGGTTATCCATCAAGTGCTGTTCGATTACGTGATGTGAAGCGTATCATAGAAGTAGGATGCGTCAAGTAAGTGTTGGACATATTTTTGTCTGTGTGATGTTCATTTCATAAAAAACATTGATTTTCACTCTTTGGAGTATTCAATTTTTCGATTTCTTTATAGCATATGTTTAAATCTGAAAATTTCTGTAACATGTTTTTTTTTGTAGATACCAATTACGTGCTGTTATACACAACAAAAATGACCATTTTACCGCTACGTTGATTAATAGTGACAACACTTTGTATGTTTATGATGATCTAAGAGGTGTTAGAGAAGTTCGAACCTCAACGGATGAAATTGAAATGGGCATTTATACTCAAATTCATGAGTTTTGATAATGTATCATTTTTTTGTTTTACATTTTTTCAATTGGTTATCTTATCTTAATATTGTTCGTTAAGAAACATAAGAATAAAAAATAAACTGTCAAAAATACTCATAACTAAGACAGCTCAATGTATACAAATATAAATATTTGTCTTTCCTTTACACTTTCAATTGAATGCATTCATATTTAATCAATAAAATCAAAGATTGAAACGTCGGGAAAAGGCTATTAGAAAAAGAGTTTGAAGAAATCTCTTCATTTTAAACATGAAGTGATCTACGACTGAGCGTAATGATAGAAATTTTTTTAAATGAATAATATACATTTTCTATTCGATCATTTTTGTAGCATTGTGGCTGTATTCTCGAAACTTTTATCTATAAATCATTATGAATTGTCAGAAACGTTTCTATACCATATCGAAAATCAGAGTCTGAGCGACTGTTTTCTTCATGTGATAATAATAGTAATTTTGATAATATTTTTTTCGTAACTAAAATTAAAGAGCTACAAATACTCATTTTTATATCTCAGATAAATGCACTTTTTTCAGTCTGCATTGTTCTCAATTCGCTGAACGATGATGATTCCACCATCTCAACGGATGACAAACAATACTCAATTCATTATTGGATTGTTGCGAGTGATGATAATGTTATAATTGAATAAGCTACTAATTCACAGCAACATTGAATCAAAACTACATTTGAAACAGTTTTACTAATAGACAACAAGAAAATCGATAAACACCTTCCTATCACAATGACAAATACTGAGATGTTTTTCCAAGAATTTCAATAAATTTCATGCTTTCAATTTCTCTCAATAAAATTCATATTCGATTTACGCATTCATATTGCCTATCTAAAGTGAAACCTTGCGAATAATGTCATCATTTCACATATGGACTAAAATATATTCACCGGTGATAACTTTTCTGAAGAAAAATCAATTTGTTAAAATAAACAAACCCAGACACTTTTTAAATACATACTGATTCAATCTATTTTCACTTATAATCAACAATAGAAAAGCTAGAGAGATGAAAAGGAAAACAAGCATGCAAATAAAATAAACACGTATTTGTGATATGACTATTTCAAGAATTGAATAAATATGAACTATCCATCAGTGCCAGAAAAAAATAAAAATAAAAATTTTTTTCTATTATATTCTACAAAAATAACTTTGTTTTTTAATGTACTTTAAATTTTCATGATTAAGATGTGCATAATTATGTGATTGAATATATCATGCAATCAACGAGATCTGTGAATGTATCAAAAGGAAAGAAAATAATATAAAATGTCACACATATATCTTTTAACAATCATGTTCATGACTGAACTAAAACTGAATCATCTATCTTTAAATTATTGAATCAATGAATAAAATGTTAATTTGACGTTTGTTGGTCAATGTCAACTTCAGAACTAAAAATATTCACGAGAAGATTGAATCGATTGTGTCCGAGAAAATAAACACTTTTTTTTATCGTTTTATCACTTATATTTATAGTAACAACAGTAGAATCAATTTTCATAAGAATGCTCCAACAATTATTGTAAAAGAATGTACAGGAAAATGAAATTCGTAATACTGGAAGTATTACTAAAGTAATAAAAAGATTACGGCTGAATGTAATTGAGCAGTGCCAAATCTTGATAACCACGACACAAAAGCTCTATCACCTGATAAACATAAACGATTGTTTTTATTAAAATTCATTACTAGCTTCATAGATTAACAAAAATTAGAAAGAACGACCAAATGCTATTATTGATTAATTAATATTGAATTTATCAGAAAGTAGTAGAGGTTAAGAAAAAGTTGAATATCTCAAATTCGGAAACAAAAATAGTATAATGGAAGATGATTAAAGGTAGACTTGATGAAAATCATGATAATGAAAAGTTTAGAAAAACAATTATCGAATGAAACTCGGTAGATATCAAATTTTATTTCACGAGAAGCTTGTTCGAATTAATTTGTATCGTTCATATTTAGATCAGAATACAATTTATATTTGAAAAAAAGAAACGATGAAAAACAAAAATTTAGAAATTATTGTTAACTAAAATCTATCGATTTAGTTGTATATCATGCAATATCACATAGGACAGTTACAACAATAATATAATAGGATTCTCACATACCTTATTGCTTTAAACTAAATACAGTCTTATGTTGTTTCTTTGATGAGAATAATAACATTTATTTTTTAAACATATATCAAAAGGGCTGTAATAAAAACGTTAACCACAGAACACGAATTCATCTTATCTACATTTTTTTACTCTTTGAATGTATCCGATTCGTGTGAATGTTACATTAAACGACCAATTTATGTAATCTAATTACAAACTGTTGTCGACTAAGATGTATATATACCGTGAGACAATCATGAACGTTATCATTGTATGCCTGTTACATTCACCATGTTACGTATTTTCGTTTTCTTCAGCATTTTTATCTTGGTTAATTGTGCTACTGTAAGTATTGTAATTCACTATTATTGAATAATTTTAATTATTTGCATCTGTAGGAATATAGTAATTTAAATCAATTGATAAAAAATGAATACGGTTTCACAACAACAGCGGCAACCACTGTTGCCAGTACTCCTATGGCTGCCATTTACAATGTTCAACGAACTGATTATAATAGAGTTAATAAAATCATTAAAGAAAATATGGAATACTTTATTCCTACAGTGGGATTTCTTATTGTAGCTATTCTAACAATTATTTATCAACTTCTTAAAAAATGCTATGTAAACGATTGTCGTTGTAAAGTAGGATTTAAATGAAGTGTTCTTAATCTTGGGATATTTTTCTTATTTTTAGATCAACTGGTTCAAAGTTAAGCGACCAGCTGAATACAGACGTCGTATACAAAATATCCGACGTAAGTAACTTATTCTTTCTTTGAGTCAAACTGCCTTTTTTTCTCTTCTAGACGCACAAATAGTACTCAATCAAATTTATCAACAACCGTCTTCCATGATTTATTCTCTAGCTTGAGCTTTTTTTACTATTTCTTTTGTCGTCGTTACTTGTCATTGGATATTGTTATTTTTCTTGTTCATTCTTATCTATTGGTACTAGTCGTTATTTTTTTTTGTTGATAGTTGTTTTTTCTTGGCTCTCATGATTCATTCTTATTCTCAAATAAATATGAACTTAGTTCTAGATGACTAACTTACAGAAGTTTGAATTAGAAATATTACGTTTAGCAAAGTTGAATCGGCATAAGATTAAAATAACAATATAACAACTAGCTGTGCTTGAAAAATATACAAGGATAGATATTGATTGAACATAGAAGTATATGTGCTATGGTAACAACGAAGAATGATAGCTGTAATTTGAATAATTCCAACTATTAATATTTGAACTATCTTAAGTACACAGTAACTTGTAGCCACGTTGTTTTTTAATCAGAACTTCTCATTTCAAGTGCATCGCTTTACATATAAATTATTTAATAGAATATGAATATGAATATTCTGTAGCAATAAATTGAAATGTACGATGTCAACTCAAACTATCTCATTGATCGTGCTATTATCAAATATCTTCATTAGCTTTTCACAAAAAAAAAGATTCAAGAAACAAATATTTGATTTGAGATAATAAACTTCATTGTACAGCTCATATTGAGAACAGAACTTTTTATTGTTGGATATATATGTACGTATGCTGCAATATTCTTATAATATCTGTTCCTAACAATCTTTTTTATGTTTCTTTTCTTATCAGTTATCTTTTGAGTAAACATGTTTTTATGGCATAAATATAAAAAAACAATAGTCGATTGAAACGCATTCATTTTTCAAATTCTTTCGATATAATCAGATATTCATCCGTCGTTTCTATAGTCATTAAATTTCATTCAAAAATGATGGTTGGTGTTGTAAGATTGTTTCTCTTTTACTTTGCCATTAACTCGATCAGAGCCGTATTTCTTACCTCAATGAGAGACTGGAATACAGAAGACATTATTATTGATGTTAATAAAGCCTACGTTCTTCGACGCATAGGTAAATATTCGCCAATTGTTGCAGAGAAAATTATCCACACATTTATACCTCTCGATAATCTCTGTGTTGGATCTCCAAATACAGATGTTTGCGTATATGCTTCACTGCCGCTAAAGACGAATGTGGTGCAACTAGCTACTATTGTGGCACCAAGTCATACGATTCAGACTCGATCGTTATACGAGACAGATAGATTGTCGAGCTTAATTGGCAAAGATATGAGACGAATTCTCGCGCAGCATCATCCAGACGAAATGATTAGGAATACAAAATCAATCGTGCATTACATTGATGATAAATTTTATTATACAAAGAATGAAGAAAGAGAATTGATAACGCCAATTGTCAATACTTCCTATATTTATTCCGGTTTTTCTCGTATTCGTCCAACATTAATTGAATTAGTACTTAAACAAATAAATGCGAACAAAATTGGTGTAGAATATTTACCTTATCTCGATTTAAAACGATTTCTAGAAGCCGCATATACAACTATTGACACCTCATACACGATTTCCAATACGCAGGAAGCCTTGGATGATTTTATTCAACTTATTATAGGACAATCAATATTTGCATTACGTTACTGTTCTATAGATAAAAGAACTACAGTTGAAATTCAACCATGTATGGTTATGTCAACAGTGTTCTCGCACATTCGTAACGATGCTGCACACATATATTTTATCTACCAATTGATTCCTTTATCAGTTATGAACAATAATACTATTTATAGCTACACAAATCTTCCAAAACTAATAGGAATCAATGTGATCGATGGTAAACTTATTGTGTGGAAAAAAGATTCAGACTTGAATGATTGTACATTTACACCTATATTTCAATGCAAAAAATTACCTGTTTTTATTTCATCATCGAAATCTTCGTGCCTATCACAGTTGTTTGACGATGAACAATCCATTGCAAATATGTGTGAGATTAGTCGGTCGAACAACATTAATGAAAATTTTATTCAGATTGATAATGACGTCTGGCAATTCAACGCGATCCAGAAAACGGAATACTGTGAATTTGATATAGATGCAAGTAATGTCAAACAAAAAATTTTCTTAAATAAAGCAGCGATTGTACGTTTTCCATGCAATAAGACGATTACGTGCACCAGTTCTACACTACAAGCGACATCATGTAAGGATCATCGAATTTTCATAAAATCTGATGCTCAACCAGGCATTCAATCTCAATCTCATTTCGTTTTGCCCTTAAAGAATATGACACAAGCAATCATCACATCGTACCAATCACAATTGAAAAACTCAATGGCCGAATTAATAATAGCTTTGGACCTAAAGAAAAACAAAGTTACGGAAGGATTTCAAGATATTTTCGTGTACGCCACATCGATCGTTGGTTTGGTACTCGTCATCATCTTTCTTTACATTATAAAACTGATAAAAAACAAATTACAAAAGGAAGTACGCAACCTTGAGTTATTAGTTGAGGACTTGATTATTGTTTAAATTTTTTTCTCTCACTTTTTTCTGTGTGTATCGTAGTTGACTCAAAATAAACATTCTTCAATATCGTGTAATCTAAATACTCAAATAAAGATCATCAGCTTCTAAGAAACAAGTAAAACTCAAAGATACGTAAGCCACCTCCAAGGTGACTGATTAATTCTTGAACACAATAGATGCAAAACCTAATCGTACACTGAAAAACGAACGGAAAAAGCTTTAGAAAGATTCGAATTTTCATCGATACATATGTTTCAGGAAGCCAACGAAATTCTCCAAAAATTTATATCAATTTTCTTCAGAGACGTGATAAACTTTTCAGATAATCCACAAAACTCAAGTGCTCAATCAAAGAAACATAATGCAATTTATTAAACAATCAAAAATAAACAATTGTTCAGGAGAAAGGTTAAATAATAATATTGTTCACTACTTTTAACATCGCACATGAATCCATAACATACGACGCGAAAGAT
>CAJNYU010000833.1:53031-70154 GCA_905331475.1 Rotaria socialis | reverse complement strand
AATTGTCTAGTTTCTCATGATAATTTTCGTGTTCAGGCATTCTAGAATGGCTCATATGTCGCATGCACTTTTTGCAGTACACATAGCTCTCGGATGAAATCCGAAGTTTCCACATTTATTTTACTAAATTACAATTCATCAAAACGAATCACATACTAAGATAAATGTCATACGTATCTTTCTTTTCTTTTAAATTTTCTATTCTTTACCTTTGAAGCATAGCATTATAAATGATCAAGCTGTAATAAAGTAATCATTCTCGATATGTGTGGTGTTGACACAAAATAAAACTCTGTCCAGTGTTTTTATTTAGGATAACATGTATATCGAATTAGGGATTAAAAGATCCTTCATTCGGCAGCAACAGAGAAATACGACAAGCAAATAATTATTTACTTCCTGCGAAACACAATGAGACTATAGTCATATTTACAAGTATTGATTCATTCTAAGTTTCTTAAACTACATCTTGGTTTTTTTAATTTGAAACACCAACATTTCTGGTCAAGATTTTCAATAATTGATTGTTCAAAGTTAACAAATAATCAACAGTGTTGATACGTTCTGCAATATAAATCAATGCCTTGATTTTCTGATAGAAATAAAATCTGAAAAATGCTATAAGATGATTCAGAGTTTTACTCTACTTATGTTCTTTGCAGTTATAGGAGTAAATAAAGGATATGCTCGAACAAGTGGACAGAAGTGAAAGGAGTTTTCAATAAACTGACTATATCTATAGATTACTTAAATAAGATACTGCAAAATGTGATCACGGGTTGCTTCCGATCATTATTGTCTCCATTAGTAGCTATAAAAAAACGCACTCTCACCATATTACTCTACTATTGACAAATACTCAAAGAAATTTTATTCAAAATCAAAGGGGATAAGATTCTGAGAAAAAAACGAGTATATTTTTGGTGTGAGCAACGTCATGATAAGGAAGTACACCTGAGAAGAAGTCGTAAATTTGAACGAGATTGCAGCTCTAAGTTAACCATTCAATGTTATGTTACACTATACCGAGTGCCTGATCTATTTAATACTCAAGTAAGCTTCATGAAAGATAGCAATATTTGTGGAATTATATCTCTTCAGCTCTTTGAAATTCTTATACTTACATACTATATCCATACGTACCGCCTAGTGATCATAGTTTACGACGAGCGGGGAAGAGGGGAGCAAGGGGATTTTGCCCCGCTCAAATTCGTTGCGTTATAGCTTTCTCTCTGAAAATTTTCTTTGCGACTTTGTAGACGATTTTAATTTATTTGTAGACTGAATAACCCCGGTCGAAGAAAACGATCGTATACGATACAAATACGGCCCGTTTTACGTGCCGTATTTTCCCCGTATAACAGGGTCAGTAATACGGCCGTATGTTCTATAGAATACGATAATGTTACGCCTGCTTTACGAGGTTTTACGGCTGATATACGGTCTCCGTGTACGGCCGTAATACGGCCCCTGTTAAAACGCCTTAATACGGCTTAAAACGGCCGTTTTACGGCGGAATACGATGCAAAAACGACCGTTTACGGTAATATTACGCCGGTTTACGGTGGTCCGTTTTGATCGACCTGGGAAAGCCTACTAAAGGCAATCATCTAGTTTTTCCTGTATACCAATTTATTTTCTCTTTTATATTAATTTATATTCTCGGCCATATCAATTTATTTTCTCTTTAGGGTTAAATGTTCGAATTACTGCTTTACGCTAAAATTACAAAAACAATAAATAAAATTTGCTTTCAGAAAAATTATTACATTTGTATAAATTAATGTAGCTTCTATTTCAATAGCACCTTTAACAGGTAATAAACATTTTCGATCTTTTAATGTCATCCATTTCTTTTCACCATCTTTTATCTTTAAAAAATACACAAAATCAAAAACAAAACATAATAATAATTTTCCATACAGATAATAATGGAATTGCAACTCGTCCAATAAATTCATTAGTTTTATTTGAATCTTCATCATAAACTGTTAATTCAAGTACAGAATGAATATCTTGTACAGGTATAACAAATGATTTATTCGATTTCGCGCGGAACTGCATAAATCCGTTCACCGGAATACTGCTTCCATGAAATCTCCAGAATACCACAGAACCGGTCGTTTCCGTGCCGGAATGCTCGACCTGGGTACTTGTAAAATAGAGTAATTGCTTGGTAAATAATGTGTCATTCGACAGCAGATTTCACTCGGTTTGGTCTAGGTGTTATAGACGATGATTTACAACTCGATTTGTCAGTGTCGCTCGGTGGTTCGAATCCACCGCCGAGTATTCATCATTTTTTGCACTGAACTAAATTGGTGGAAAATAAAATCATCTTTCTTTCTTTCTTTCTCTTCTTTCTAGTTGATATCAAGTAATAAGAAGCGACTGATTCCACGTGTCCTTTGTGCGACTAGTGTAGCGAACAGTAACCGATGAATTCGATGGAGCAACATTTTGTTGATATGGATAAACATAGACATAATGAGTTTTTGTTGGTCACTAATGGAATCAACACATGCGTAGGCATTTGTGTTTTTTACGATGGTGGTGTATTTTTATCACATGTATCGCCAGCCTTTGGTCTGCCAGATTCAGTAGTAAGAACAACGAAAGTAAATGCACAAAAAGTAAATTCTCTTCGTTTAACGCATTTATTGTTATACTCTCATCATTTTTGTTTTTAATAGTTTTTACAAAATGTCGCAGCTGCTGCCTATGAAGTTATCGTGGATATTGGTCGTGTTCGTGCAGTGTGTATTGTTGGTGGAAAAAATCTACCTCATTATCGAAATATGAATACATTAATAAAAGAACTTCAACATGAAAGAAAAAACATCAAAATCATCGAAAATCAAACTAAGGGAACAATAGCCGAGGTCAAATTTCATCTCACCGATGAATATCTTGAAGAATTTCTTGGAGCTATTGTCTATTCAAATACACAAGCAAATATTGGGGTGGGCTAAGCATAGGCGAAAATAGTTCTATCTATAAAAAAAGTAACGACTACTTCTTCTGAAAGTCCAGAAAATATATTGATCGTCTATTCTATATCACTCGCTTTCTGATAAGATAAACTAATGCATCTTTTTTCATCTTCAGAGCGAAAAAATCGACGATGATGAAGAGAACGATGATGAAGAGAACGATGATGAAAAGAACAATGACAAGAACGCTAGTGAGATTATTTTGACCGGCGATGGCAAGAAATTTGTTGTGATGCAATTCGTTCATCTTGAGCATGCTCTTGAGCCTCGACTTGTTTGGTCACTGATCATCAATATTCAAAATCCAAACAATCCCACATATGAAATCTTTATTATCGATCAAGCTGGTACAGGTACAAGCCACCACGCCGCTATTGATACATCACAACAACAAATTATGGAAGAGGCGAAGAGAATGGGATGGGAAATTGTGTCGGTGGATCGTAAGGTAGAATATACTACCTATGTAATTCAACACGTACACTTGGTTGCTGAGATATACAAACAGTATATGAAGGTCCAAGAGGATCCACAATAATCAGAAGAAACTGAAACATTTCTTTTTATTTGTTCGTCTTTTTCCTCGTGTGTCTTCTTTCTTTTCGAATGAGCTTTTTTATTTCTGTATAAAACATTGAAAATAAATGTCTCCTGGTGAATGTGTTGCTAAATATACTGATCAAGATCATCATATTATTTAAATACCAAACGGTGATAATTATCTCCTATATCGTCGTTCATTAGGTGGTGGTGGCTGTGAATCATCCTGCTCATCATCATCATCATCATCATCATCATCATCATCATCATCATCATCATCATCAGCTTCATCTTTCAGGTAATTATAAATTCATTTTTTCGGAATAATATTATTTTCTAAATAAAATTCTTAGGGAAATTTGTTCTTCTCTATTAGTTCATCTAGTTCACGTTCTCAATCTTCTTCATCATCAAATCGATCAAGGCAAGTTTTATTTCTTATTAATCATCACACTGTTTATTTTTTCTTATATGCATGAATAATCATATTTTTGCATATAATTTAACATTTCATTTTACGTTGGAGTTACGTTTTAGATCGAGATCGGGAAATAGACCAAAACATCGTTCACCTTCTATAACACGTGCAATAAAATCATTATCAACAACATAATCATCTGAGTACTAAAAAAAAGAATTTTTTTGAATAAAAAATAATTGAATAAATATTAAATTATTTTTCTTTTTAAATAGAATGGTCAAAAATGGTAATGACAAAAAATCTAATGGTAATAAAAACAAATCATATGATCATCAAGAACAAGAACAGCAACAACAAATAAATTTCTTCCTGGTCGACAAATCTCAAGTCGTACATCGAAAAAGCAAGTACTAATAATAGTGATTCATTGATTAATAATCATTCAAAAGATCAACATGAAAAAGATTCAGATATAAATATAAAATAAAAAGAACTATTAAAAAGAATTTTACTTTTATGTTGCATTTAGTCGATCGGATAATACAAGTTCATCATCATTATCAGATAGTGATGTAAATCGAATAACACATCGATCATCTAGTTCATCATTGGATAGCTCAAGTTCAGAGAATGAAACAAGTTCATCATCAACAATGGCTAAAGTAAAATTTAATTTATTTCAAAATTGAAATATTTAATTTAATTTTTATTTTTGTCTTAAGCAACGAAGTGATATATCATCATCGTCAATCGATTCAACAAGTACAACAAAAACAAAAGACAGAATTAAATAGCAAATCTTTTTTTTTTTATTAGTTTTCTTTATTCAAAACAAAACCAACGCATTTCTTTCTTTTTTAGCTGATTCTCATAAATCATCAACTAATACAAATAATGCGGAGAATTCTTATTCAAGTTTGTTTTTTAATTTAAGATTATCTTTTTTTAAATCTTTTTTTATTTAGATAAAACGAAAGAAAAAACAAAAAATAATCAAAAAAATCGCAAGAAATTGGAGAACTTACAAGTCAATGATCGGCAAACGCATCATCTTGACTTAATTCATTGAAAAATAAAATAGAACTTAATTGTATATTTATTTTTCATTGTTCGAGCCCTTTTCTTTTCTCTGTCTATTCTACATTTATTGGTAAAAATTGAACTTGTTATTGAAATGTCGATGTAGTATTTTTCTTGTTATCGTTAGTGTGTTTTTTTGTTTTATGATTTCATTTGGTTATTGTTATGCAATTACAATAAAAGGAGACAGAAAAAAACAGAAGAATTTTTGATGATATATTCTTTAAAAGTAAAGAAAATAAACCAGTTATAAATTCTTCAAAATCTAATTATTAAACAAAAATAAAACGATTTACAGTGCTGACCACAATTCCCTACCCCGCTGAAGTTTATCGAGAGTTCAAACTTTTGATTTGAGATTTTGGTCACATATGTGTAGTGACAACTGCTGATCGTAGACACCAATTCGACATCAAATACTGTCTTTACCTGGGATTGTTCATATCTCTGTCATATTAGCACTTTGGATGTCGCGAAACCCATCATTCGAAAGCTTGGTTTTTAAGCTTTCTCCAATAAAACTTTCAGCAAAAAGATCCTTCACATTGCTCAGATATCACTCTGCTAAAAGATGTCTACGGAATCTCAGGTGTGATGATTTTCAATTCGTCGCTACGGAAGTCACTTTTAGATTAACCAATTCACTTGAAAAATTTTTCTCAGCATATTGATAGGTCCACAAATGTTTTCCGAAAGTTTCAGAATTATAGCGCGTACTAAATTGAAAATACAATGATATAGTGGTCTCACCATTGCGTACTTCACCAATCATTTATATCTCCATGAATTCAAGCGTTCTTTCTATCCAGCATTGTAGTCATTAGGAGCTATATTTATCACTGGAAAAATTACCTATAAACCTTTCAGCAATAGAAAAGTACCATTTTTCTTGATGTGAACAATCCGAGGAAAAGACAGTGTTTGATGTATCACTCTTTCCTATTACATTGAATTGATGTCGGGTTGGTGTCTACGATCAGCATTTCTCACTACACATATGTGACCAAAATCTCAAATCAAAAGCTTAAACTACCGATAAACTTCAGCAGGAGTAGAGAATTATGGCCAGCACTGTATGTTATTAACATCAAAGTATATATTATAGAGAAAATAAAAATTCTACTTTCTCCTCATCTAAACAACAATAAATACACTATTGCCTATTTCTTCATACGAAAACTTAAAATAAACAATATCATTATATCGTGCTATATATTCGAGGGACTAGCGGAATTTAGTTGTTTTGGGGGCTTATTTCAAATTTATCTTTTAATAATATATAGCATGCTCCAACTGTATCAGAAGAGTCAGCTTTCATCCAAAGATAGGTTCGCTGCAAATGTGGCCATCGCGGCTGAAAACCTTCCCCTGTCGCATCCCGGCGATAGAAAAGAAACTCTCCCGCGATGCTGTCGGACTGTGATGAATTTTTAAAAAAGCTGCCACTGCTGCGATGGCACTCAAAAAATCTTTCGAATTTCACTGCTGTGAATGTATTGAAATACAACTGTTGTTACTAATCGATGAGATTCATTGCCTTAGAATGTTACGTTTGTGTATCAAAATTTTGAAGTAAAGGTTTATTTTATTAACTTTTGTTAAAATCCAAAAACTATGAATCGAGAAACGAGAAAACCAACTTCAAATTTTTAATAATCCAATAGTTGTTTTGGTTCCTTAGAGTCGATTACTTTTAGTTAAGTTTTGTATAATTCAATCGGAAATCAATATTAATATTGTCTTCCTAAAATCAGATCATCTGATTCAGATGATTGATGATCGGAATGACCTATCAAACTAATCACGCAGCTCAATATAATCAATACGAAGCATAGGTGCCTCAAAATCTAAAATGACGTTTAAAGCCCAAATATTTGAGATTTGGGTTTGGTACATGCATATTTTTAATGATCCCATCTGAAAACAACATCAGCATTTCTAGAAGAAAAAAATACCTGCGACGAATTTCATCTCATTTTTTTATTTTATTTTTATTGTTTTTACAACCAAATTCTCAATCTATCACCATCAGTGATTGTAATGCGAGCAGCAGATATATTCATTTTTAAAACATCACAAACATGTTTCTTTTTGTCTTTAGACAAAGCAGCAAGTCTTGACAAAGATGCTTCACAATTGTTAAGATAAAGAAATGTTAAATGAGGCGAAAGATGCGCAACTAGAGAAAGTACGAGTGAAACAAGAGGATCCAATGATGTCAAACAAATACGACCACGAGGTAAAGCACCAGATGTGCTTAGCTGACGTAGACAAGGAAATAGATGAGCAATCACCGAAGGATCTAGTAGCACCATTACATCGACATCAACATCATCATGCCAATCTCGTCCGAATGATAACAATAAGTGAAGACGTTTAATAGTAGGATACGTTCTAATATTATTCTTGGCTACATTGAGCACATCCGACCACTGAGCAGTCAAACTTGTGAGATAACAAGCACTTTGCAAGATATTATCAAGAATTCCAACACGATGAGAAGGCAATAGATCTTGATTGATGAATTGGAGAGTGACGTCATGCATTTTATGCCATCGAGGAAAGATACTTGGCTTTTGTTGAAGATGAGCCAAGATTGGACCCTATTAAGATATATTTATATATCAATAGTTTGAAACACGAAAATCATCAACAATACAATGAAAAGCAAAAAATATACTTGTGTTCCAACTATAGTTTGAAAATTTCTTGAATAATTAAATCGCTTTAATCAAGTAGTGGTAAAAGATATCACATGTAGAAACGTAGAAGATTAGGACCCGAACCAGTTTCAAATAATTTACTCCTATGATATGATCTTTTTCGGAAAAAATTGAATTCTCTACTTAACAAAAAAACGGCGCTCGGATAATTGTCTTATAAATTCCGAGAAAATGAATATCCTACAATGTTTTTTTCTCGAACATGTTCATCTTTCAAGAAATGATCAGGGTTCAAATTGACAAATGATGACTTTGTGTATCTCTAGTAGCATGATAATCTAAACTATTATTGATAAATCGCAGATCAATGAACATGCGGGACACAGCTTTTTTTTCATTCATATTTCCAGCAATTTTATGTAAAGTCAAAATCTGAGACTTTTTTTTTTCTAAGACTGCTGAATATTCTATCTCCTGAAGTTAATTGATAATTTTGAACTCGTGAAAAATCACATTTCTAAATATTTGTACACAAACATGACATAGAATTGATTAATTCTGAAATGATTTGTTTTTTCTCTTGATAAACTTACAGGATTTAAACTAATGGACCATCGAAGTGAATTGACATTTACGAGTGTATTCAAACATGCAAATATATCATTTGTAGTGGCTTTGGTACTGCTCATTTCATCTTCATCTTCTAAAGTCCAACAGATGCGTCTTGGTGGTACATGATGGAATGGCCAACGAAGATGACGTACACTATTTTGGCCGTTAAGTTGTGGCCGTCGACCATAGTACCACGAGATGGGATAACTCATGTACAAGACGTCCATTGGTTTAGAATTTCGGTTATCAATGTATTCTTCTGTTTGATGATGCATAAGAGGCCATGGCCATGGACAAGTATCATCAGCAACGTTAAATACATCAAGTGCATGTTTGCAAAAATTATCATCGGATACAATGTAGAGAATAAGCTGCAAACGACATAATTGAGAAGATAAACGATTGATTAGTAAATTTTTGAAGTCAACAAGATGACGAAGACTAATGGTGCTGTCATTATCATCTACTCGTACACGAACCAATGAAAGTGTTTCGAGTTTGAAAGATAATGACGGTACATAACGAAGAAGATCACGTACATTATTTAATGTAACATCACATAAGCGAAGTGATCGTAATTTATAAAGATTAACTGAATGAAGTGGATCATCATCGCTTTCTTGTATATTATATGGAGGTCGTTGCTCGATGCTAACATCGAGTTCTTCAAGTAAAGGTAAACAACCATCTTGTAGAAGCATAATTAAATTCGACCATCGTTGCACTAATAATGTCAAACATACAGTATTAGCAAGACATAATTCATGATCATCTCCGAGACGGGAACGTAAAATGTTTAAATCTATGCAGAGATAGGGAGAAGCATCTATACGAAAATATGAAAACATATCATATAGAATTAAAAATCATGTCTTACTGTCAATAACATTGAGTCGCATAGTATGGAATGAAATATTGTTTTTAAGTATTTTTTCAAGTGTACCCGGATAATAATCACCTCCATGATGGCCGAATTCGATGATCAGTTCATGCATTAATGATGACTCTTTGAATATATTTATAAGGTGACTGAATGGAAAAAATGATATAACATTATCGCAGAGTATTAGTCGATGCATATTGAGGCAAAGAGGACGAAAATAACTAGATCTTGCTACTAGACGTTCTGTGGCGAATGTATCACGCAAGATAATCTTGCTTACACGAAGACCCAAACGTGGAAACACATGTTTAACACAATTCATAAAGGTTCCATGTGTCCAGCTTTCATCAAAATCGAATTGATGAACACCTAGCAAAAGTGCACGTTCGATCATACGATTCAAACGAATGTTTAGGTTAAGCCAATTGACGACAAGATCAAATGTTGACATATAAACAAACAGTTCGAGCCATAATTCAACTGGCCATTCTTCGATGAGCATTACTTCATACAATGAAGTGTGTATGTGTCTACATATATTTATATAGTCATTGAATGTGTTTGCACGTCCACCGATGCTCATGCAATTGTTCTATAGTCAGCATATCAATAGTTCATAGCAAGGTAAACGTCGTATAGAGATAGAACGAGAGAGAGAGAGAGAGAGAGAGAGAGAGAGAGAGAGAGAGAGAGCGAGAAGAAACTGAAATGAACGATGATGTCACTAACGATGACCTCTCAGAACAGAAAGTGAGCACAATTAAGAATATCAATGATTGCCGATCGAAAACAACTTTATTCACCCAATGTATATGTCATACCGAAGTTACACCGGCCGACGAAGTTACAAGTTTGACAATAAAACTTGTCGAAGTTAGTTTTATTTCATTTATCAATAAATAATTTACTAAAATTGAATATCCTATTGCTAAATATATGATAAAGATTCTTTTTTTTACCAATAAATACTATTTATTCAACTATATAGTTGAATAAATAGTATTTATTGGCAAAAGAATTTTTTTATTATATATTTAGCAATAGGATATTCAATTTTAGTAAATTATTTATTGATAAATGAAATAAAACTAACTTCAATAAATTTTATTGTCAGCTGTAACTTCGTCGACCGGTGTAACTTCGATACGACATATACATTGATGATTATATACAATACAATAGTTATTCATACTTTATTTGTTTTGTTGTTTGAGTTTTTTTATGAAAAGAAACAATTTGCCTAACTTATGTTTCTATTATGAATGAATACTTAATTTTTGTGTGAAAAATAAAATTTTGTTTTCGTGTCTGATAAAAAAATTTCCATATATCAAGAATATAAAATATCCTTCAGAAACCGATGATAAACGAAAGAAAAGAGAGGAATTTTTTGCTTGTTCTTCAATAAGCATCTTCTTTTGTCGTTTCGATGACAATTGTTTTCATTTATTTTTCTTTCTTCTCATGTTATGGCGTTTTATTTTAAAAATCTGTTCTCGAAAATGAATCTGATTGATTCATGACATCCTAGAAAAATGAAACACAAAAATAAAACAAATTTTTGTATCAGTAAACGAACTTATTCAACGAATAGATTCATCATGAATTCATTTTGTTTCAACTATAATGAAGACAGTTGGGACAAGTTCAAATATATGGAAATCTTTTATAGAATTGAATATAGATTCAAGTATTCATTTCCTTTTGTCTATATACTCGTGATGATAGCAGATATATATATATTTACAACAACACTAGTAGTGACCCATTGTGAAAATAATATTTCAAAAAAATAGAAAATTTTGTTTGCATTAACAATCAGTTCTTGCTTTTGAAATTTTTAAACAACTCTTTCGATCTTTATATTTGCGTATATATCTATCGATAAATTCAACAAAAAAACTTCTTGTTACAAAACCGAGATTTTAGAATTAGCGATTTTTATTTTACAACATCTTATATATAATGTATTAAATCACGTCGCTATTTCTAAAATACTTATCTAAAAGCACTATACCAATATTCTCACATGAACAGAAAGTACTTCTACTAACTGAAACATGTGTCATTTTTCTTGAGGGTGGGGTGTGGGTGTGAATCTACACTTTAAGGGCACACTCACATTCCACATATGTGAATAAGTGTTCCAATGATTTTAAACAACCTGTTGATTGATTCCATTGAACCTATAAATAAACAAAACTGTGGTTTTATTTACTACTTGGAATATATCATACCGATACATAACTTCTCGGGTCCGTATCGAGCAAATTTAATCGGCTAAGATGAGGCAATACAGCGTACAAAAAGTTTTCATAATTTTCTAGTAAATACGATTGCTCGTTTCTCCTCACTACGAAATGTGTAAGTGTAGACGAGTGTCCAATGACGAACTATCCGACAGCATCTGTTGTACAACGTTAACAAAGTATTCGTAACTCGGTCAATTCAGGAAATATTGAACAAGGTGTTAAGTGAGTAATAAATTCACAGAAGATTTCTTTGCATACAAATGAACGAACTGAGTTATAACGCCAGATACCATTTGAAAGAACTTCATATTCACAATGTGGCAATTCAGATGAGAGCCAAATATATCGAAATACTCCATGTTCTGTAAGTAAATCAATAAGGTGGCTGTCGTGGAAATCGGCAAAAGTGTACAAAACATCTTCGCAAGATAGATATGCGAAAATTTCAAGCAGCACAGAATCAGGTGATGACATGAAGTGTGTTGGTGCTATTGCTGTATTCATGTGATGATAAATACAATGTAATCACTTCTTTAAATATATACATCTATTCTATCTAACATTTATCATTGTTTCAGCCAGCTATAGAACCACCAGCGTGGTCGGCCATTGTGATTGAAGGTGCGAATTGCATAAAATTGATTTACATATGATGCAGCATGATTTCCAAATGATCAAAGCACCATTGCATCACTCGTATCAATCTTATCGTAATCAAGATGATTATCTTCACTTTGTTGATTTGGTAAAGCTCATTTGTTTTCCGAAATCATCCTTATATTGTTACCTAAGCAATTCAAAGAATATTATAACAGAATAAAATTGATTTTTTAATAAAGCAACCGAATAAGTGATTTTCAGGAAAAAAAAAGAGAGATAAATTGAATCTACATTTTTTCGAAAAATGAAGGTTAATATTTCTTCATGCATTTATATAAAATATTCATAACTACACAATGCATAAAGAGAGATTATCAAAGATGACAGAATTAATTTTTGCAGAAAAAATGCAGAAGTAAATTCTACATAGACTAATTCAGATTTCGTTACAAAAGGTATCGCATTTGATAGGCGACACATTCTCGTACATTGCCAACGAATCACAACTATATTATTTTCGATCTTGATCAAACAGTACGTGAATATGTCGTAGGCCAATCTCGGATTCAGGCCAATCCTGGATTGGCCTAGGCCATTCTGAGATCCGAGTTTGGACTAGTCCAATGTCAGATTGAGAGAAAAGTTTTCGTTAAAACCTCTATTAGGCCGCAGATACATGTTGAATTGGAATACTTATTGGTAAAATGTGTTGAGACCATAGTGTTTCAGGTATTGTAATCATCAACGATGGAAATTAGTATGGACTCAAACATTTATGGATAATTTTCCATAGAAGCTGCTCTTCTATAGAAACTTATCCATAACTTCCTGAGCCCTACTTTAATTTATCCATCAACACTTGTATTATCTGGAATACCATTGTTTTTGTCCAGTTCTTCAAGGAGAAACTAATCCAACCACTATCAAGGTAGCAGTGGAGGTTGTAATGTAAACTGCTACCCAAATCCGACATTGCACTAGTCCAAACCCGGATCTTAGAATGGCCTACGACAAATATGTATCATACGTAAGCTTACCATGTATCATCGTTCGGTTTTTCACTTTTATTTTATATTTTTAAACTTCCAACAATGTTCTCGATTGTAGTAGAAAGAATTTTATTTAATAGTTACTATATAAGAATGTAGAAAAAGTATAATCAACAGTCTATTAATCGAAAATTTTCATTTTTAAATATCAATGACTCTCGTTATAGGAATTAATTTGGGCACAACATATTCTGTAAGGTATTTGTGGTTCATTAAATTTTATGTATTAAATGTTTTTTTCTGTTTTTTAGAGTGTTGGTGTATTTCAATATGGTAATGTTGAAATCATTGCAAATGATCAAGGGAATAGAATAACACCATCATAAGTATGTTGCATTTACGAATAGTGAACGTTTAATTGGTGATTCAGCTAAAAATCAAGTAGCTATCAATCTGAATAATACAGTTTTTGATGCTAAACGACTTATTTGATGATTCTACTGCGCAGTCTGATATGAAACATTAGCCATTTAAAGTAATTAATCAAAATCGTAAATCAATAATTCAAACTCAATATAAAAATGAAAGAAACTGCTAAAGCTGAGCTGGAAAGCTAAAAAAAATGCAGGTACTATTGCTGGTCTCAATATTCTAAGGATTATCAATGAACCAACAGCAACAGTTATTAGATAAAAAGCATCTGGTAAAAAAAAATATTCTCATATTTTGATTTGGGTGGTGGTACATTTGATGTACCTATAATCAATATTGAGGATGGTATTTTTTAAGTGAAATCTACTGCCGGTAACATTTTATGGGAAACATTCATTACACGTAATGCCAGTATTCTAAAAAAAACAACACGACTTTTTACAAAATATGCAGATCATCAACCTAGTTTGGATATTAAAATCTTTGAAGGTGAACGTGTAAAGGTAAACGATAATTATTTACTAGGAAATTTTCAATTGACTAATATTCCATCTGCTTTGTGAGGTGTACCACAAATTGACCTAACGTTTGGTGTTGATGCTAATGGAATATTAAATGTAATCAATTATCGAAAGAAGAACTTGAACAAATGATTAGAAGAGCTCAAAGATATAGGTAAAGAAGACGATGAAATAGATCGTTCATGTCTAGCAGAAAAAAATACACGGGAATCGTATTATTTTAATATGAAATTAACTATTAATAATGATAAAATTTTCATGAAAAATTTCAGATGATGATAAAACAGAAATAGAAGAAGTGATTGAATCAAATCAGTTGGCTACAAAAGATGAATTTCAATATAAAATAAATGAAATTAAAAAAAATATTCGCTCGTCAATCATTACTAAAATTTACAATAAAGAACTTTATATTCATTTACTATTGAAACTGAACTTTTTCTTTTATATATTTTAGGAAATGGAAATGACACGTCGTCAGATCATTACTATTCGAGATCAACTGGTAAAGATTCAAATATTGAAGAACTTGATTAAAATGCACAAAAAAAATATATATTATTTAATTTATCGTATTCTGATGGCATTGCTTCTAATCTTATACATATTTTAGTAAACAAACCAATGACATATCTTTTTTTCACACAAATAAAATCTTCTCTTAATAATTATTGGTTTTTGTTTTATTATTGAGAAAAAATTAACAATTTTTTAGGAAGCTTGATGAAATGGCAATTATTTTTTTAAAATAGTTTTACACGATTAGTTCGACAGATTTTATTAACAATGCATTTCTATCCGAAACACTCACGATGAATGAAAAGCTTTTCTCTGTAACGGCTTTTTTCCTCAGCGAGCTAATCAATCATCACACATCGTTTATGAAGAAGGTTTCTTTCCGACCACATTTTTATTAAAAACACCATTTTTTTATCAATCCAAACAATACTTATAATCAAGAGAAAGGTGTATCGCTCTATAAGAATACTATAGACATTTTGTTTCTTTAAGTAAAAAATTAATCGATGTTTTTAGCAATTTTCAATTGTTTCAAATTTGAATAAACAGGTCATTTTTTCCGCAAAATACGCTCGAATAGGAAAGTATCTCGATTAAAACGTTTGAATATTTCTGATATTCAATTAGTAAAGATCATCATGGTACATAGTTTTTTTTTATCAAGTAATTTCTTACCTTTCAATCACAATTTCACTACTATGAAATGCGAGGTTGTATAACTTTTATAAAAAGAAAGTAACATGGACTTCATTTATCTGATAAAATGAAATCGATGTTTTTCTCTGAAATCAACATAGATTATAAACATAAATGTGTAATACATCAATTAACTCACCGCTATGAATATTTTCTACTGTTTGACATTTCATTCTTGACATTAATTCTGTTGATCGCGTCATGATACACAAATAGAAATTGTTCGGTATCTATTTTTCTCATGTATTACTGGCACGTAGTAGTAATAAAAACAAAAACATATGATGAGATTGGATGTAAAAGAAAATCGCTCTCAAAACAATAAAAATAAACTGCCATTTCTTTCGTCCAAAACAAACTGAAAATCCTTTCCTCATTTGCTTTTGACATTCAAGAAATATTTTTGAATGAAATAAGAATAAATTTAAAACAATCGTTCGCGTTGCTCGGTCTACAAACGACGGTAGAGGAATTCTTTTTTTCTTCAAGCAATACCTTGATGTCACGAGGTAACCTTCTGCCTGAATTAATATTGTCTTCATAAAAATAGAACTCTTAGCTCAGATGAAAAATCCTGAAAACTATTGTCCGTCTTAGATCTCATTTTTGATTTTGCATCAGTGTAGTTTTCTTTTTATCGTCATATGTTTGCCTAGTGAATGATATTCTTTAAAAGTTCAAGAAAATATAAGAAAATAATATTTCTTGAACGAATTAAAACATGTATTACATTAGAAATATTCAAGGTAAGCTTTTTTCGTACTCGATACCCTGATTGACTGAAGAAGACCTTCAACTGACAAATCGCTTTCCAAATCCTACTATGTACATTTTTTCAGACACAAATTAGTTGTGAATATGCTCATAAGCATTCTTATGTCAAGAGTATTATTGTCAAGTGAAAAAAGAGACAAGTCTGAAAGAAAATAAGTTTTTTGAAGATCGTTCAGATCTTGATGCTTTTCCTTCAATATTCGAATATTGAATTATAGTAATGATTCGTCTCGTCCATTGTTCATATATGTATGTCAACATAATTGATTTTTACATGTCATGATAGAAGTAGATCAAAAGATCTGAAAATTTCTTAAGAAACTATTCCTGCTAATATCTGTATCCATGCAGATTTCCGCTTCGAAATTCCAAGATGAGTTTTTCTGAAAGAGAACCGTCTCAATTTTTTGAAAAGCACAGGATATTCACAGCAACAAAATCAAAACGCGTACACTGCTAAAAGTATTCATAGATCATTCCATCTCTTGTAGTCTTAGTTCAAAAGGGATTTGCCACTTCGAGGGTTCTTTCTCTCTCCCGAGAGAATTTTCTTATCCTTACCTCACCGTGTAGTATACTGACGATTTCATACTTTGTTAATTGTATTAGAACCAATCCCCTAGAATGAAAGGATAGGATCTAGAAATCGTAATTCACCTGTGTCTATGTGTCTGTCCAGCTGCCCCTCCCCCACCCCGCTTTACCGTGACCTTGGCACAATTGACCATTTCCATGGCACAAACCATGTTAGGATACAGGGGGACGCTGGATAGCTCTCCCACCCGGTGTCGGAGGTGGTGAAGGGGCGGGCTGAACTCATGGAATTTGAGCTCGCCATCGCAAAAGTTTTGAACCATGCGTTTTAGAAGCTAGATAGGACTCAATCTCGCGCTCTGTAACATGTTTGAGGCTCCCGCTGAAGACATTCTTCAAACACGAGCTTGATGAATTATAAGACCGAGATCCTCATGACCCCCCTCCACCCCGCCATCCCCTAGCCCAAAGCTGTAGTTCAGTCACTGCCTCCTCCGCTCCCCTCTCCGTCTTCCGACTTTTGTTTGGGTGTGTGTCTTTAATGATTGCCCTTAGAAATGTTTCATTTTCGTCCTATTCATGCCTCGCTTTCACTTTTGTAGCCCCCCCCGCGG
>CAJNYU010000833.1:17076-52783 GCA_905331475.1 Rotaria socialis | reverse complement strand
TATTAAAATAATAATTTTTCTAAATCAGACCAAATATTCCTAAAGTAAAATCGAATGAAGATTCCATCATTTCTCACATCAATTTCAACCTGCTTTGCTTCAGGCCTTTCATTTTAGAATGTAAATGTGGTTTGCTTCGAAAAGAAAGCATTCATCTCTTCAGAGAATCCATTGTCTTAAAGGCTCGTGAGAGAACGTAGAAGGAAGCTATTTTATTTCGATGAAATGTTATGTTAACCGTTCCGAAAGAAAATGAACTAGAATGAATTCTACTGGTTTAAGAATGATTCAGAATGCTTTCTCTTCAAATAGGGAACGATTTTTCAGTATAGAAGAAAGTATTCCATACTAGTGTGGAACGGTAAAGAACGAGTTCCTTCAGATCGAGAATATTTCTTTCTGACTCTGAACGCATTCGCTCAAACAAGGAACGCATTCTCTACGTAGGAGATAGGTTTCCATATCCGCATGAAACCATTCTATTCCGTTTTTTTTCGAAATATTTTTCACTGGGTGGTGTTGCATATTTTCCATTTAAACAACAATCGGATTTTTATTATTTGGCCGGCTGTATGCAACCCGATGTTATTTTATTACTAAATTGTAATGATGAAACATTTTCTACTAATCTATTTTTATCTCGATGTACAACACATTCAATTGAGGAATATGAACGATGGTTTGAACCAACAATAACTGATAAAGAAACAATCTCTAAAATATTTTGTATTGATGAAGTTTATCCAATTGATCAATTAATAACATTAAAACTTCCATCCTCGCCTATTTTGTTTTTTAATTCACAATTTATTAATGATAAAACTATAAATAAAAATAATATCGTACCGTTTTTAAAAATATTTTCATCACCGATTGTTTGTAATCAGTTAACTACTTTACTTCATACATTACGATCAATAAAATCATTGACGGAACAAAATCTTATACGTCAAGCATGTGAATTAGGATCAAAAGCGTTTATCAAAACAATGAAAAATTGTAAAAAAGATATTAAGAATGAATATTTAATTAAAGCTCGATTTCAATATGAATGTGAAATGCTTGGTGATATTTCAATGGCCTTTTATCCAGTTGTTGCTGCTAGCGGAAGGTAAATTTTAAATATTATTTTTATTCAAAATTAATTATTCATCTACGTAGATCAAATGTTATTCATTATCAAAAAAATAATCAATCAATAAATGAAGATGATTTAATTATGTTAGATGGAGGTTGTTTATTTAAACAATATTCTAGTGATATAACACGTCTATGGCCTATAAATGGTAATAAAAATTTCAATGAATGACTTAAGAATTTTTTTGTCCAAGGTCGATTTTCATCTGTACAACGACAACTTTATGAAATATTGTTAACTGTACAAAAGGATTTAATTAAATCGTTAAATTCTAATGATAAATTAATAACACGAGAAAAAATAAATAATCTTAGCTGATCAGTATATGATAAAATATTTACGTGAAGAATCTATTCTTTTACGAACAATCGATGATCATTATGCTAAAAATATTATTCGTGTATTATGTCCGACAGGTGTTAGTCATCATCTTGGTATATATCGAATTTTTTTATTAGATTAATTCGAATTTATTTTTTATATTAAGGTCTTGATGTACATGATTGTGAATTATATTCAACTTCTCAACAACTTCAACCTGGTAATATTATTACCATAGAACCTGGTACGTAATCAAAATAAAGGTTTTTTTCTTAATTAAAATCTATTACAGTGTCGATCAAAAATATAAGATCAACATACTTTTGATATTTTGTCTACGATATCAAGTATTAAATCTAAATAGTGATTTAAATAATTAATGAAGATTTTTATCAAAATGCATTTCAGAAGATTGAGTGAAAGTTACTTTTTTAAGAATATCATCTTATGGGATGAAAAATGAGGGTCACCGTATTTCTTACAACCTTCTCTTGAAAAGTTATAAGCATCACAAAGAAAAGCTGTTAGCGCAATTCGTGCGGGATTAAAATGTGAAATACGATTTAGCTATTCTCTGTCATCACATGAAAATCTCTTTGCTCGATCTATTTTGGGATACTTTGCTTCATTTTTGTTTTCAAAATTCTGTACAACTATTATAAGAAAGTATTTAATAGATTATAAAGAGACCATATCAATATGCAGCTTTTGATGGGCGTGGAGCCCATCTGTCACGGTCTCTGGGCCCTGTGTGTGGTTCCCGGGCGGTGTCCATCACCATCTGTGGGGCGCGGAGTATTCAGGATTTTATACTCTTAAAGACTGATATTCGAAAAGTGTTTTCTCCGAGTTCATCCATGAAATTTATGCATAGAATGCATTTGATAGAGAATTTCATTTTTTATTCAAATCACTAATTGGATTTGAGTTGCATGCTTTGTATAATCGAAAAGAATGAAAACTATGTTTGTGTTTTTCATTTATTTAGGTCTTTATATTCCTTTGAATAATAAAGATGTTCCACCAATGTATCGTGATTTTGCGGCACGAATAGAAGATGACATTTTGGTAACGAAACAAGGTTGTGAAGTTTTGTCTAAAATGTGTCCGAAAGAAATTGATGATTTATATCGAATACTTGATGATAGAGATAAATCCGATATACAGTGAATTTTTTTTTTTTTTCTATTAATAAAATTTGATTGTTACTCATCCGGGACGTTATTAATTTTATATGATCGGTTGGTTATGGAGATGAAGTCTTGATTCAATTATACAACCGCTCACAGAAATATATCAGCATAACTTTTTGTTATTATTTGTGAGACTTCCGATGTCTTATCACTTGTTTCATATGAAAAGAACTCTCATCTGTAAAAGCAACTTGATTCCAGTTCATATCTTTATGTTGCATAGCCCACTCAAATCTTTTGTTAATATGACCACTGGTCAGCAATGGCTTTGAAGTTGGTTTCATTGATTGTATACCAGCTTCTTTAAATCTCCTTCTTAGTGTGGCTTTACTAACATTTATACCCTTATTCGATAATCTAGCTGCAATTTGACCTGTAGATTCGGTAGGATACTGAGCAACCATCGATTGAATAACCATGTCTTGTTTTTCAGTGGTTGATCGGTTACGACCAGGCTTTTGTATAACTTCTACATCTCCAGTTGTTTCGTATCTTTCGAGCCAATATCTTACGGTTGACTCCCTAACATGTAAATATTGTGATATATCAGTATTCAACATGTATGGACCATAGTTGTGTCCCCAGGACACCCATTCCGACCGTCTGAACGAGCATCTTAAAAGGTTTGAAACGTCTATAAAACGGTGTAATACGGTATTAATTTTCACTTTATTTCGCCGTAATCCGTCAGCTCGTTTTACGAACCGTTTTTTTTTTGCTAGAAAACGGCTACCGCTTTTAACACTATATTCTTCGTTTTTCGAGCTGACGAAAAGCGGCGCCGCTTTTCAACGTTTTTACATCGTTTACGGCATTTTACGCACCGTTTTCTTGGATATGGGACTTGATAAAAAGGCGATTTCTCATCTTTTTTTTAAAGAAATACTCATTTTTTTATTAGCTTATAAATTCATACGAGAAAGAGTACAAATATTGCTATTTATATCAGATGATAACGGTGAATAGTACTTTCAAACAAAGCAAAAATGTACAACAAAAATCCATTGCTAATGCAGCGATAGAGGGCACGACCACTTATGGCGCTTACTGTAAATCACCACATGAAAGAAATCGTAAACATCAATTGTTCATTATGCGCGTTCAAGATATCCATATAAAGTTTCTCTTGCCAAGTTTTCATTTCTTTTTAAAATACTTCAAGTATGTCGTCTTTACGTTTTCGATTGTAATAAACAAAAAAAAACATAGAATATTCGAAAAATAAAAACTAAAAAACTTTGTTTGGGTCAATGAAGCACTGTTTGTTTTTCTTTATTATTTCTTACAGTTCGTGAGCCTTTTCATTGTGACCAATAATCATGTGCCCCAATTTTTTCTGTTTATTCTGCTATATGTTAACTTCAAAATATATCCGATGCAGCTTGTACTATTTTGCCTGTTTTCTGTTTATGGTTACGAATGTTGTTCTATTGAAGTGAAACTAAGCGTAAATCAATTGTATGATTATCTTTAAATATTCACCGGATCAAATGAAGTTTCTTAAGTGAATAGTAGGGATGTGACAATACCAAATGGTATTGGTATCGATAGAGCATGATGCGGAATATGGAAAAAAACTTTGCCCGAATCATGATTAGAAAATTTGGTATAGCATGTCTGAAAGTTTCAGTCACACCTATACACTTGAAATATCGACTTAATTGCGTGAAATTTTTTAGTCTTATTTTGTTTATTATCGATGGAAAGAATCGATAGTGACATGTGATTATAAAGTGCTTTCTTCAGAGGTTTCTGCAACACCACTCAAGTAAATTTTGAACAATAAAATGAAGTACTACGTTAAATCATATTCATATCATTTACAAAATCGAGCAGTCCTAAATGGGAAGCTCATAGGAACGCTGACGATCGATTGTGAGCAGCCTCTTATGGTACACTTTATAAAATTTCAACAGAAGATTAAAAGATCTAGTCTTCACGAAATAGTTGTCAATCATAATATATATATATCCTGTACATGATTTACTGTCCATTGATTTGAAAAATTTGATTCCAATTAACGCTATTTTTGTATGAGGATTTACTATCCATTAATTTCTTCGAAGAAGAGAAATTAATAAAGTTATAAAAAAAAATATATAAATTCTATTTCAAGATTACAAGATAATATGGAAGCTCCAACTCCAAAGCGTCGAAAAAATAAAATTATGACAGATGAATGTTTAATTAAATTACGGCAGCGTTATGATGAAGATCGTCTCGATATTCCATCATTCTTAAAAGTTGCTGGACCTAGATGTTTTCAGCGTCCACCAAAAAGTTGAACGTCCATTCATCTTTTTTGATTTATTTATTAATCAATTCCTTATTATCTTTGTTATTTTCTCATATATTTGCTTGACTTCTTTTTTTTTTCTAAATATACATAGTTGATTGCGATAAATATTTTTCTGTTCATTTCTATTCTTCGAGGCAATCAACGGACAGTAAACCCTGTAAACCCAATAAAACAGGTAGTTATAGTCATTTATATGAAAATGAAAATTGATAAGGGTCTTATTGAAGATATCATTTTTTACATTGTCTTAATAATATTCCATCAAAGTTTTTCTCATTCAAACTTATTATTTTAATAATTATTTAAGAAAATCAAATGTTCAATTCAATTAATTAACGTATAAGAAATATAAAATTTGTTTTAAACAAAATTGAAAATCAAATCAATTCTCAATTGATTGTATGTGAGAATATGATATGAAAATTTCAGGAGAAGATTTGTGTTATTTTTCTACTTCCAATCATACTTAAACTAACTTGACCATGATTCTATGAGTTACATCGAACTCTGCATGGTATTCGACTTACTCTCTAATAGAGATATGTGGGAACAGCTCCAGTCCCGATCCCGGGACCGAAAAATCTAAAATTTTAGAAGAACCGTGACTGAAATTGAAATCTGTGATATTCTTAACTCTGACATTTTTAAAATTGAATTTTCCATACATCATAAATCAATTTATTATATTCATACTAATATCATGTAATACAGAAAATGTACATAGCATAAAGCAAAACAACATGAACGTAATTTCAGCAGCACCACGAAGAACTTTGGTTTTAAAAGAACGAAATTGATTAGGTGTCACTTGAGAGTCTTGTTTAAATGACGAAGTGATCCTTGGCGGAAGTTCTTTTGCTTTGAGACATCCAACAGAATGTTTTTTCATAACGCAGGTGCCATTCGATGGTATCCATGTCAAAATCGAACGACAGCCATTGCAAACAACGTATCTTTGACGAACATTGTTAATCAAGATTTCTTGCTATTTGTCCCAGTATGAACATTTTCCACAACGAGGTTTCGCGAAGGACAAATGTACATCGTTTTTCTTCACCAAATCTTCCATTTCTTGTTTGTAGAAAAATTTTTAAGTTGTTGAAATAGACATCGATAAGATTTAAATATGACAACGATCCTTTATCGATTGAATTGAGAATAAAGAATTTGAAACAAAGCAACCACGTGCTAAATGATATTAAGCCGAATTCATCAGTCGTCAAATCTTTATAGTTAAAAACAGCCGTCGGGATCGTTGGAAAAAAGCTGCCTGAGTCAAGAAAATAGTATGTTCATCCGTAATACGACCGGGACCGGAATCAAAAAAACCTGGTCCTGTGCATATTTATACGTCTAAAAGCATTTCGATTTTTCCATTTGAAATGCCATCTAGTAATGCTTTTAAAATATATTCCTAAGAGAACAAACTTGCTTCATTATTGAAAAGAATGAAAACTTTTAGGAAGACACTCGAGTGTACTATTTATAATTTATATTTTTCGTAAAATATAACCCTGTAGCAAACAGATTAAATGATTATTTCCGTTTGTACTTTAAATAAAGATGTGTTTTATTATAGAATAATTCTACAAATAAATAGGCAAACATATTTTATGATATTACACTCAATGCTACATATTGGTTTAGATAGGATTCTTTCTCTCTTGACAAAAATACGAATAAAACACAAGAGAATGGATTTCGAATATTAGCATAGAAAGATTGGCGAACCAAATTATTTCAGTTGAAAACTGAAAAGTTACTGAGTTTGTATTATTTGGAATGCTTGTTTTTTCAAACAGCTTCTACTCCAATATCTAAAGAAAATCTTCAGTTATTTTAGTATAATGAAATAATTGTTAAAATATTAAATGAAGAGATATACAATAAAGTTTAAGTTGTTTATTATATTTGAGATTGAAGAATATATTACTGATTATAATAGATACGATTTGTTTGCGACAGGATCATCGAAAAAGAATTTATTGACAATAATTGCCAACATTAAATAAAAGAAGAATCTTCATTTTAGCGTACGATCAATTTGATTGTAGTTTTTTTTTTGAATAAAATCTAAAGAAGTAAATTGAAAATATATATACAGTGAAAAGTCATAGAAAACTTTTTATTTTCATTGAAACCATATAGTGCTGCGGTTGAATGAACAATGAAATTAACTGACACAGTTCGTTTCTCAGCGTATTTCTATATTAAGATCGTAGCTTCTTAATTGCGGGCGAAGATCAAACCAATCACCATATTGACAGTGTGGATGAAGGCGAAAATAGATGTGATGTTCGCCCGCAGTTTGGACATACATATCTCTTATATTGATAACAGAAAATACTAACATGATCAGAAGAGAATTTTTAGCCTTGAAAAGCGACTATCTAATTGTTTTTCTTCTTTAATTTAGTTTTCGTATTATTAAATTTGAAAAAGATATGGGCTTGATAGATCGTCTTGAGTGACAATATCATTTTTTAACTTTCGATGTATCCGTAGTCGAACATCTTGCAAGCAAGATCTAAGGTACAGATTCATAAGAGCTCGAATACAAACGCTCAATATCTTCAACCACAACTCTATGCTGTTGAATCTGTTTCCCATAGAGTAAAATATTTATGTGAATATTTAATATTAGTTAAATTACATTTGAAAATATTAAACTAGAATACGAGCTACAGAAATACAAGTGATTTTTCGATTAACGTAAGGTCTATTGAAGCAAATTCAAATCAAGATAAGCTTATATCCTCCGGTTCTATGAATATGATGCTTTTAGAACGTTAATTTTCTACATTTTTTAATTGATTTTAGTTATTATGAGATCTGGTTTTTGCCCAATCAATATTGTTTCAAAAACCACAACGCACATTTTCTACAATTAAATCACACTTCTACAAGACAACATTATGATCATCCAACAATCTGACGCGTCATATGAATTGATTCAAGTTTTTTTCGTAAAATTCATCTGAAAATTTCTATGCATGCACACGTAGAATATGAAATACAAATCGAACTATTTATTTGACAAAATATTGAGTTCGTCAGTTTGCTTTTCTTTTTATTCTTTCTTAAATCTCTCAAATAGCAAGTTGGTAACGGCTGAGAGAAAAACAATAAATGTTAATAGTCGATCGAAAAGAGAATTGATTGTTTCTTTTTTTTATTTCGATTTTTGACTGGAGGTTTGTGGTTGTGCTGCTGTTTCTGCTGGGCCGACTGCTTTCTTCGATTTCATGACCATAGCAACAATGCGTTGTTCTTCTATGAGAAAAGCTCGAACGATACTAAAAAAAAAAACATAAAATCAATATTCTATACGAAAGTTCTAATTTTATTCTGTACCGAAGGCGAACACATTTGGCACATCGCGAGCCTCCATAACTACGTGATACTGTCTTCAATCGTTTAGTCATAGTCATACGTTGTTTTGGACGAGATGCTTTAATCTAAAACCACACACTATGTTAGCCGATTAATCATCCAATGAAACTTACGCCTGGTAATTCAATTTTGCAATCACCGCACTTTGGCACTGTGCCACGTTTTTTTACATATTGATATGTCAATTTACCTCCGGGTGTCTTAATACTAAAAAAAAGAAAGAAATTGGCTTATTGAATTAAAATTAAGCATTCAACATACACTTTAACCCGATTTGATCTGGTGTTATATGATAAACGACGACGATACGTTAATCGTTGAGCCATTTCTTTTGTACTTAACAAAAATGATCTAAAAAATAAGCATAAAAAATGTAGATTTCAATTTAAAAAATGGATAACTTTTAAAAAAATAGATGAAGAGAATAAATAAACATATAGGTATAAGAACGAATCTGATTGGTACATTGACAATGTCGAATCATAATACGATGCAAATCGACGAACCTCGCTCAAACTGCATTTGTGTGTTAATGAACTCTCTTATGGAATATTACTCACGTCTGTCATACATTCTATCAACTTTTGAAATGTATCTAAATTAGATCTTTCCCCATCTAAAAGAAATATGTTCTTTTTTGTCTACATTGGGAAATAAAACTTGAAGTCAAAGTCGTGTGTCTATTTGTGCTATGATTTAAGTAGACTTCTTTTTTTTAAATGGTTGAGTTTAGCATCGATACAGATGTTTATGGAGCTGTCCAAAAGCTGTTTGCTAGAAATCTCTTTTCAAAATAAGACGAGAATCTTTTTTAAATGTTTTTATGAAAATTATACTAGTAAATTATCAAGGCTTATAGAGCAACTTATGGAATAGATGAGATTTGATGTTTGTACACGTCTTATCAATATGGCAGTGCTAAGCTTTTGTTATATAGTTGGACGAAAAGCAGATATGTGGAATCTTTCGAATAAAGATGGCGAACATGCTTATATGTAAAATCGAAAATAAAACATAGAAGAATCAGTTCTCCATTGTAGTCTTATCTAAGTCTAACATAAGGAGTTTCTTGAAGAATTTTATTTTACGAACCAAAACGATTACATGATTTCAGTTACTAAATTTTCATCATTTTTTCTATTTCGCTTTTCTGCACTATCATCACAGATTGTCTTCTAAAGTTCGTATTTCAAAGAAACTCATTACCTATCTGAAAACGTCATTTTTAGCTACTATTTTTTCTCTGCATTCATGCATTGATAATACGTTACTCTAATACGGCTTTGAATTCACGTTATGAATTATAATCAAAATTACTATTATCGCGATAATATCCGATGAATGATGAAAGCAACATGTTGTCAATACCATACAATTTTATAGTTAATTCTTGTTTTATTGCTGTTCTTATCAATCTTTGAAAGTTTCTACAGATTGAGATAAAAGTAAAATAGGAGCTTCCAAAATAGAATCATAATGTGATATTGTAATCTAAGTTATAACAAACGTTAGCTGTGCAAGTCTTTGATGAGTTTTTAGGATAGATTTTAATTATTTATAATGATTACAAATAGCTGTGCCGAACGATGTCAATATTTTGCTTCTATTTACTGATTGCAAATATCGAATGACACAACGGGAGTAAGCATCCATGACTATTACTTACAGAAAATGATTTTCTTCATCCTTCATATTCAACCTCCTGAATATGAGCCTGCGCTTTAGCAGCGCTTACTCTGTAGCTCACGAGAAAGTTATCAAGGTCTTGTACAAATAATTCTAGATTGAGTCCTGTTCGAAGGAAGTAGCGCGAATTCAGCAGAGCCGGCGGCCAAAACAAACTGCCTTTGTTTCTTTTTCTTCTGTGCTGCATTTCACGATGCTTTTTTCGTTCTGTTTATTGACGATGACTTTTCTTCTTAGACATTCACTCACATTTTTATTCTTTCTTATAAAAGCCGTTATTTTGCGCGTTTATCGTTGTTAGAAATCGATGCGTTTCAAACTTTACCGCATATAGCCAGTGCCTTGATATTCATCAGATGGAATTTATATTTCTTTCGTGCTTTAGAAGAATATTAAAAAGATCGTAATTTCAATATAAGGAATTATATATATGTCAGCACAACAGGATGACACTTCCGACCGACTCCAAAGCGACCAAAATAAAGTGAGTATGAAAATATCAAAGAATCTGTTATGACAGACCAGATTTCTAGGGAACAACAAAGGGTACTAGTACTAACTAGATGTTTTCTATAAACTCTACTTCATAATATCGATTCATACCTACATTGTTGATTTCTAAAGGAGAAATAAAATTCATAAAAACAACAATAAATATTCATACGTTAAATCTTGCAGGAACATTTCTTTCCCGTACATGTTGATTATGCGGGTTTTTTTTTCAAAACTTTTACACTAGGATCATTAACTTTGAGATAAATATATCACACAGATGTCAACATTGGAATAGAACAAAGAATTTAGATGATATTGTTAAACTTTGTACGAGATTTTCTTCGACACGTACACTAGTTACAATCAATAATTTCATTGATTCAACTAGCTATTTATTTGAGGAATGCAAAATACTCATGATCATCAATTATATGCACTCCTATCGCATAATATATCATCTAATAATAAATTGTATTATCATTCTACTTTTAAAGAGACCGGTGCCGACAGCCAGACCTATCAACGACTATGTGAGGCAAAGTGGTGATCGTACGCAATCAAATACTGGTATTCTTAAATTTATTTTAATGCTCTATTTGAATTTTCAGCCTATTTCATATCATCAAGCTTCTGCTAAAAAATTTTCCTCTAGACCACGACTTTTTCGTTCGAGAAAATCGTGAACCAGAGAATTTCTTTTAGATTTTTGTCACCTATTAAAATAAAACACAAAAAACAATGATGCTTACTATAGATCATAAAATGGCGTATAGATTTCATTCGAAGAGTTATATCACAATTGTCAGCGGTCGTGTCCGATAATAAAATAAGTCATTATGTGATCATCTTTTTTTTTAAATTGATTTTCTTTATTATTTAATCAATATGGATAGTTGTCGAAATAATTGATTAATTAAAAGATCTTTTTTGTTTTTGATCAGTCACCCATTTTAGATGATCGCAGGAGAAAACACATTTTAGTCAATTTGGCCAAAAACTTTTAGTATAGCTGTGAAATATAAAAAGCAGACATTGCTTATTGCTAAATTACTAAGCCTTGTATTAAATTGCAGAGCGGCCAATAGAACCAAATCTGACAGATGCATCAACATCTTCCATGGGCAAGAAATCTTTCCAAAGATCGGCATCATGCTTTGAAGATTCTTCAAGTGGCTTACGAACACATACTTCACTAGGTGATAACTTTAGTTCGCCTCCATTACCAAAACCCAGATTGAATCAGTGAGTTTAATAAATTCTATCTTAAGTTGATCTATTTGATTTATTCGATAGACAAGCTTCATTTGGTGAACGTACATTATTCAATTCCGATTATTTGCATCAAACATCGACACAATCAAAACATTCAATTGAAAGGAGCAGTCCAATTTTTGGCCCAACTGAAAACTCTACAAGCTTATCATCAAAACACTCCATGGATGGCTCCTTAACAAGGAGTAGAACAGATAAAAGTTCAAGTAAAAATTCTCTTCGATAGAAAGTTGATAGTAGAAAGATTAGGAAAGCATCGCATTTTTGTTAATAAATAATCAACGCCGAGTATTTTCTCTTTATTGACTCCCTCTCAAATGACAGATAGTGAGAATAGAGAGATAAGAAAAATAGAATATTGCTCGATATAATGTCTATCTATTTCTATTGACGCGTGAATAATTTTCAGGGTGTATGTATCTTTGTTGAGAATGCAGGTTTGAAAGAGTCAAAGCACATTCATAACTTTAATTTCAGGGGATCAAGCATATGATGGAGGCAATGAAAGCTACGCTACGGTGACTACAACCAATCAGAATGATAATCAACTTCGTGAAAACCCAGCACTCACTGTCAGACTTGATTCAAAAGCTCCAACGTCAACATCATTGTCGAAACGTCCACTCGTGTCATCTAAATCATATGATGAAGCAGACGGTCGGCGAGCACATCCGCCGAGCACACCTCCATCAACTCCAGAAGTAGTTTCAAAACAAAAATCACCGTTTTCTGCTTATGCATCGCATTTATTTATATCCGAAGAAAATGATGAATCAAAGCGAAGATCTTTAGTAGATGATCGAAGTCGTATAGAACAGACGGAAATAATACCTTCGCCATCGGATACTCATCAGAGATATCCATATGATCGAACTTCTTCGCGAACATATGTTGGTAATACATCGAATTCATCCCTTAGTACATTATCAAGATCTTCAAGTCGAGAATATCCGATTATTGCATACATACCTTCATTACCGTCTACTACCGAAAGCTTCAAGTTAAGAATTACCGAATGTTTGTGCCAAGAACATAAGCTTCAAATAATCGATATTAAATGCAGTTCGCAATTAGATGTAGGTATTATATATCTAAAAGATGAGAATGAGAAACATCATCTAGTTAACAATATCAAAAATATTACTGTCAGTCCAGATTCCAACGAAATAGTTTCATTTGTAGCTGAACTCGAATTGATTTCCTATGTATTTATTCGATCAAAGGATAGCCGAAATCTTCCATCAGCTAATGAAATAGCTCAACAATGGATTAAAACCTACGATGGCAACTGTCCAGCAAATTGTGAAAGCCTAGGTGATGAATGTCGAAACATATTTCGAATTGTTACAAACAGATTCAGTGAATTTGTCAATAAGCCAGTTCCATTATCTTTCTGGATCGACAACCAATTAGTCGAAGTCTACTTCCGTGCTGATTGCTGCTTTTTGGAAAATTTGCCAATAAACTTCAATGAAAGTAATTTAAAATCCGTTATTGCTAAGCAAATTAATAAGAATGACATATCAGACAAATCAATTTATATTCAATATAATCAAGCAGAGGCCAACGCTGTTGTCTTGACACGTGACGAAGCTCGATCATGGGCATCATTTCGTTTGATTAATTTGGATGGACATTATATTGTTAAGGTTGATCAACTCTTTTATCAACTTAGAATACCAAATGCACCCGGTAGTATTTCAGTTTCAAGTCTCGAAAACTCCGAAATGTTCGCCGGTACCGGTGTAAAAGTGAGACGTTGTCGCGGTGATATCATCCTGGATCTGGCGGACAAACATTTGTTTGAAAAATGTCTCAAAAAAAGTACTCTTGATATTGAAAATTATAAATTGAAAATTCAAGCTTATTCATCATCGACGCATTATGAAGATTGGGAAATCAATGGCAAAAATTGGTATGAAACAGAGATGTCTAACTGTAAATCTGATATTATGCAGTTTATCTATGAGCCTGAACATCCGATTTTTAAATTCAAGTGGAATCCAGAAGCATTTTTAGAGCAATTTAAACGTTGGACTGCAAAGCCCAATAGTAACGCGACCAATCAACGTGACCACGATGGAAATCTCAGTAATAAGCAGCGACATTTAATACGAATGACAGTTATGCTAAATACAATTGGCGTTTTGAAACAAGGAAGTTATTATACAATTAACAAGGAAGTCAAGTTGAAATCAAAACCATTGAAAACCATTGTCTATAATCATCAGTCAAAATTGCAACATGCGACGACAACATCAATATCTAATCCAATGAAGTATCCATACAAAATCACACCTGTCAGTGTTATAAATCAGGATTGTCTCGTTGTGTACGAGGACTTACTTTTAAAAGGCCACCGTCCATTACTTCTCAACATGGCGAATGCTTTTTCACCAGGCGGAGGTTATCGTAAAGGTGATGGCGCACAAGAAGAGAATATTTTTCGTCGCTCTAATTACTATCGAAGTCTTGATATGGATCTTGATGATGGGAAACCAACCGATCGCTTTTATTGTACATCTAATTGTGATACAAAACCACTCATTGGAGGTGACAAAATGTATCCAATGGACGAATTCGGAGCAATTTATACATCGGGATTAACAGTTTTTCGTCAACGTGAAGATAATGGTTATGATTTCATGGATACACCTGTCTATGATGTATGTGCTATAGCCATAGCTGCATATCGACATCCGCCATTAGATAGGGATGATAAGAATCTGCTCAGCAAAAAATATTCAATTAAAATGCGTAAGAAAATTGAAAACATCTTTGCAATTGCTCATCATCATGATCATGATTGCCTTGTTCTTTCTGCATTCGGCTGTGGAGCTTTTAGAAATCCACCCACACATGTCGCAAAAATATTCAAATCGGTTATCGAACAGTATGCAGGATTTTTCGAACATATCTATTTTGCCATTATTGATGATCACAATACTGGTCTAGATTTTAATCCTAATGGGAATTATCGACCTTTTCAAGAAGTTCTCGATAAATTACAATATAAACCCATGCGACAAGAAATGTCTGATACGATGATCGGACCTTGGCGCATTTTGAACAAGACAAACAATGATAATATCGCCTTAGATGATGTTAGAATTTATCATTTACGTCCATGCTCTTATGGAGGTCAATGTAGAGACTTAGACAAACAGCAACATTGTCGTGAATATATGCATCCACCACTATGTCCATACACTGATAACTCCAGAGATTGTAAATTCGAAAACGACAATGATCATATGCTTTGGTTTAGACATAAAATAAAATGTTCGTATAGTGATAAATGTCGGTTTACCGACGATCCAGTGCACATGGCTCATTACGAACATCCAAAACTCAGTCGTGATGATAGAGGAACTGCAGGTATGAATCAAGAATGTGCCCAATACGGTGGCGATGTACGACTTTCGAATGATAATGATTCTATCTCTACTCATAACGATGTTCGCAAAAGAAAAACTATAATAAAAGAAGTTAATGAATTTCTAGCAACTTGTCCATTTACACCATTCCATTGTCAACAGTATAATTTATTATCGCAATCAACTGATAGTGAACAACTACCACTCGATGTTCGAGATCATTGCCGCCATTTTTTACATGTATGCCGATTAGGTCGTCAATGTTGTGAAAAATTAAATTCCCATCTCGAAAAAACAATTCATGTCGCACGTAACATATGTCCGGATGGCGAAAGATGTTCAAAACTTCATCAAGATGACCATTTAGGATCATTATCGCATGCCAAAATTGATGATATTCGTGTACTATGTATATTTCCAGCCTACGAATGTCAAGATTTTCGAAAGCCTGAACATACAAGACGATTTCGACATTCTGGCAATTTCGATAATAGCAGTGTCATTCAATACTGTGAACTGAATAAGCGAATAAATTTTCTTCAAAATCAACAAACAATTGTTGCAACAATAAATGATTACGCTAAAAAATTGCCATTAAGAACTTCACTGTCAATTCCAACGAACATTCAACGATTCATAAGAAGCTGGGTACCAACTTATCAATGTTCAAAAGTCATTTTTGAACTCATACTCGCACATGGCCATGTTATGTCTAACAAAACTATAGAAGAGTTACAGATGCCAAACCTATTGATTCGAACTATTCAACGAAGCAAACAAATAGAGTCGATTGCTAATCTATATAAGAATCAAGCAATTTTAGATCACATCAATAATTATATTAAAGCTATTTTCTTTATTGAATATAATAGACGAGTTTGTCAAACTAAATCAACGGTTACGAACGAAAGATCTACTACTTTTCTTCCACCATCGGCAATATCATCGGATGATGCAGATTTAAACGATACAATTCGCACGGAAGAGAAATGTCTAAAAGATATGTTAAGCCAAAAAGAAGTCGATATCATTCGTCGATCTACCATCGCAATTGCGCAGATATCATTGGATTCTCAAATGAATCCGGCTGATCTCCGAAAGACACCAAACGAATCATTCAGCCCTGACAAACATATCTGTACTATATTTGGTCCGCAACTTCGTTGTGATCACGGAGATATTGTTCTTGTATTCAAAAGAAAAGTGATGCTTCATCCCGATGCAAATTTTTGTCTTCAATCTGACGACGCTTTTTTAAAAGGAAATGCATTTATGCAACGACCATGGATGAAAGATTCGGGTTCATTCCACGGTCGGATGAAGCAACTGCAAGAAGCAAAATTACATTGTTCAATAGACGGTCATGATTATGCAGCAGCAGCTGACCTCATGGCTACAATAGGTCTACGAGATAAAACAATGAACGTCGATCTAAAAACAATCACAAAACATTTGAAAAGTATTGATTCAAATACAGCATTCGAGGGCCATTTGCCTGACTTTATTCCACTGGATTACATAGGTGAAGTTTACATACCGAAAAATCTCTTTCAATCGCTTTCATCAGCAGCTCAAAGGGCAGCCAGATCAATTTTTGGTGATTCATTGCATATAACAAATCATGAGGTTAATCTCAATCCTCAAACTAGTGGAGGATCACGCTCATTGGAAAAAAATCGTGTTGATTATCAACAACATGTTATCGATAAATTGATTGACGTATCTACTCTAGATACGGAACCTTTCCAAGAACTACGTGGCATTGTTATCACTTTGCCACCTAGCCATTTTCTTGAACATGTTCCGTTACCTTACACAATAGAACAAATCTACGATTATTACATTCAAAGTCAAAGTCACAATTCAATATCCAATGAAATCTACATTTATTGGCAAGCAATGTATGGTGATATGATGCTCACATTATCGACTGAACCACTCGCTAGTATTGATAATCGACAACGTACTAAGTGTCTCGTATGTTATATTGCTGGAACACCATCAACAACGCCAACTGATTATCGAGAGTCATATACATATTTGAATCTAGGTGATCCATTGAAACATGAATATGTTATGAACAAACGTTCGTTTTTAGCAAATTCGAATACATTCCACCGTGGCTGTAATCTAGATGATTTTCTTCTTTATTGTTTAAAACTTCAGAGAGACACTGGCCAAGTAACACTTTCACATGCTGGACCGAATAGCATCTACAGTTATGAAACTGTTTCATGCATGCTTTCAAAATCAGATTTTAAATTGACTGATTTAAATTTTATTCATATGAGTTCTGGTTCACAACAAGTGCCTGTTCGAAATCTAATGGTTTGCTTTCATCCAATACCCGATTTTCATCCTGCATTTGATCAATACTGTAAATCAAACAACAGTCCTCCGATACAACCAGCTCCTCATAGTGCTGACCGAGCGCGATCAGCAGCAGCCGCAAAGCCAGCAGAGAACAATGCTCAATCGAATATCTCGAAACTAAATCAGTTTCCTGGTGGTTCACGTGAGATTGATATTGATAGGAGAAAAATACAGCCTTGTCGAGATTCAATTAATTGTATTAAGATAATGTCAGAAGAGCACTGTAAGCGATTTTCGCATCCTTGCCGATTCTCTGAAGTTTGCCGTAATAAAGACAGAGAACCAAATTTGACGCATGAACCACATAGAGTATCTAACTGTTCATTGGGTAGATCATGTACAAAACTTGTCGATCCTTATCATCGGGCAGCGTACCGCCACGTCGAGCTTCCTGATTTTCTTTTTCCATGTCGTGATCAAAATGAGTGCAAAAATCGAACTTTCGAACATCGAGTAAAGTATTCACATGGTGAAAAACTTGAGCGAAAAAGAATAGATGAAGACCCTGCCAAACCACGTAAGTTGCTTTTATCTAAATCGACATCTCGATAACGAATCATTTGTTTGTACAAAAAGGTTCGTCTTCCAATCCATCATCATCAGAAAGTTACATAGACGACCAACGCAATCCTCGTAATCAGCAACATCAAGGTCATGATGAAAATCGCAATGAAAAATGTCCGTGCCGATATGGATTAAAATGTCGTGATCAAAATATTGCGCACCATCGCGCTAAATATTCTCATCCGTCCAATCAAGATAACGGGCGAAAACCGTGCCCATTTGGTTCCGCTTGCTATAACACGACGGATGCCAAACATACATCCGAATTCTCGCATGGATAAAGTTAAGCAGACATAAACCGACAATTTTTATTTTAAATAATTTAATCATGAAGTAAATTCTAATTTTTCTTTTTATATTATTAGCATTAAATAGACTTCAAAGGATTCTCTGCTTATATCTTACAAGATGCATAGCTCGAATGAAATTTGTCAAGAGCGTATTATTGCTCGCGTCTATGTAACGGAAATCTTTTCGAGAAGAAGAACATTCGAATAGCCGAGCTGTCAATTAAAGAGATATCAATTATTGTCGTGATTGCTGTATTTCTCTAAAATAAATATTGTATTTAATTGAATGATAAAATTTCATATTATTTTTCTTTTTAATATTAAATGATTACGTTTTATCACTCCAAGGTTATTGATACAATAAATAAGCGAATAAAATATATTTTCTAAGTTGAATACAGTGTGCGTCAAAATCAATTATACATTAAATAGATAGTTTATCATTTGCTTTTCCGAAAACAAAACTCTTAGCGTAGTGACTATCGTGTTGAAACTTTTTTAGTTGTTTCGCTAAGTATGAGAACAAAAAGTCCATTGAAGAATATCTTCTTTAAACCTCTGCTAACAAAAATCAATCGATTCCGATAAGTTCAACTTCTAAGATATCAGCAAATAAAACAATTATCTATTTGATATACGTAGAAGTAATTTTGAGTGCTACTGTATATGTTGTGTTTTTTCTTCTAGTCAAAAAAGTGATACGATTCCAAAAAATATGAAATAATTCTTTTTTTCTTTTTCCTGTTTGTTTGTTATTTTGGTTGTTTTCATCGAAATAATAAATTAAGGTACTTGGTTAGTTCGCAACAATGTCCTATTCTAAAACAAAGCGTCCGATTGATGTTTAAATTTGTCAATATCATTTTTGTGCTGTTGCATGATATCGATGTGGTCGACTACTTGTTTTTTGTCGACTATTTCCAGTTTGTTTTCCTTTTGCATTTGGTAGATCGGGAATAATTGGTGTTTGTTCAATAACTTCTTCTAATCGTTCGAGTTCAGCAGCTGATTTTAAACTTTTATATAATTTCCATTCGTCTTTTTCTTCATGTTCAATAATATTCAGGTCAAAATCAGCATCACTTCGTCTTGTACTTTTATGTAATAAATATTGTCGAGCATGTTCACTTAATTTGGGTGCCAGTGCTTTCATTAATAAATCAAGTATATCTTGTATTTGAGCTTCTTTAGCTAGATCGACAGCTGTCATACCTTCCCAATTATTTAGCAATGGATTGGCGCCATTTTCAAGAAGCATACGGACAATCGACGCATGATTAAACATAGTTGCAGCATGTAAACACTAGAATAGAGAAGAAAAAACAGGAGATTTATAAGCTAAGCAATTTTGTTTTTCTTCTACGAACTGATTCTCCATTTTTAAGTAATTCAAGGTTTGGTTTGAATTTGAGCAATTTATTAACCAATGATTCGTATCCTTTTTGACATGCTTTAAACAAGGGTGTTGCACCGTCTTCACGAGCTAAATCAATTGTTTCTTTAATGTTCTCAACATTTTCAATAATATAATCAAATATAGTTTCGTGTCCATGTTGAACAACAAGAAATATGGGCGTTATACCATCTAAACGTTTCATGGTTAAATTGCACTGACCAGCCGATATAAGCATTTGTACAATAGATAATTGTCCATTTTGACATGCAAGCATTATACCTGTTGTACCATCATTCATTTTCGCATTTAAATTTGCTTGTGACTCAATTAATAATTTAACAATATCAGCAAAACCACGTTCGCATGCAACATGTAATGGTGTTGAACCATCGAATGTAGACAAATCAACAATAGCTTTATATTTATTTAGAAGAAGTTCAACGATACGTGTATGATGATACGATGCAGCAAAATAAAGTGGAGAAGCACCTGTTATACGTCGAGCATTGGGATCAGCACTGTTACTTAAAAGATATTCAGCACATAAAAAGTGACCACGTGCACATGCCAGTAATAATGCTGTTGAATTTTCTTTATCACGACAATCGATAGGTAAATGTGCTTTAGTGACGAGTTCTTGTAAAACAGTTAGATTTCCTGTTAGAGCAGCTATGTGAAATTTTTGATTCAACGCACGATCAGGTGGCCCTGGCGATGGAGAATGAGGAGATGGCGATGGAGAACGTGTTACGGATTTTGTATTTCTTGATGATAAAGTACTAAGGAGATTTCGGCGAGTTTCAGTTGGTTTTATTTGATTTTTGCCATTGTTTTCATCATTGACATCATCGTCATCTGGCTCTTGATGGCTTATATCTGGTATAATAGGAGTATCACTCATTTTTACAAATAGTCAATTACATTCAAAAATATTTGTTCGGTGAAAAATCTATGTCGTACGGTAGATGGTATTAATGTGACGATAAAGACTAGATGATAAATAGTACTAGCAACAGGAAATCACAAAAACAGATAAATCAACCAGTCAGCTACGAGGGAGAAAAGGAACCTTTCCTTTTCTTTTATTGTACATAGAACATTTTTGCTATTACAAGTACAGAATAGTGCAGTATAGCAAGCAAACAGAGAGAGAAAAAGAAAAACATTTATTTCTTGCTCGAGGATACTAGTGTGTACAGAAGAAGCAGAAGAAGATGTGCAGGCGAGTTTTTTCTGTACTTTCTCTTCATATATATCAATGTCGATTGTTGCCCAAGTTTAGCTCATTCATATTGTTTTTTTTTGCCCACTTCTCTCTGGCAATATGACAGCACATAGTGGAGAAAGTCAGATAGAAATAGAACAATGTGGCAATAGACAAAAAAGAATAAAGAATGGTTGATTTCCCATATGTGATATTTTTACTATGCAATGAAGGCAGTAACATGTGTTTTTTCGTAGAGGAAGAATGAAAATTATTGAAAATATATATTTCATTTTAAGTAGAATATTATTGATTCTAAAATAGTATATCGACTGAGTGTTACGTAGAAATTTTGCGATCAATCACAATCGTGTTACTATGATATACAGGCAATGGCATCTGCCGCTATTTGCCATGGTAGAGCAAGAAAAAGAGTATATAATCGTTATCATGGAATGTCGTACTGCTACGTATAATAATGGCATTTTCTTGAGATAGATGGACATTTGTCTAGATTATTTGATCATCCTCGTACGTTTTGTTATTTATGCATTTATTCTTTTAATAAATACTTTTGGTTTTTCTTTCTTTCGTTCTTATTCATCTAATAGCTTGATTGTTTTTTGTCTAATATTTCATGAAACAAGACGTTCCATTTATATAACTTGCATCATCTTACTGTGTTGTTCTATTAAAATACGAAAAAATAACAACACACGGCAGATGACAATTTTTCGCTATTGAAACTCAATCATAGTTAATGTGATTATAAGTAAACAAACGACATTATTCTTATCGATGCTATTCTAGATATGCCATATAAAACAATAGTAGCATCTTTTGAGCATGTGCCACTTCAACCATATTTGTTTCTTAACCAAATTCGATACAGACGAGGGTCATGTGAAAGATATACAGTACTTCTTCTGGATGATTATTTTTTATATAAACATAATTGTCATTGAACTAGAATAGATTTAATTTGAAGATGAACTATTTCATTGGTTGGTGTGTTTGAAGCAGATTTAAAGAGACTTTATCTACTGCATAATTATTAAATCGAATGTAATTTGACTTTGTTATCACAAATATGTGTTCACCAGTTTACTTGAGTATGATCAGAACATTACAATTTTCTCAAGGAATACACATGATAACGAGATTTATATATAGAGGTCACTAAAAGAAGCTATGGATCTCTATCATAGTCTAGATAAAAAAAACGGCAATATTGAGTTTAGATTAGTAAAAAAACACACATCTAATTATCTATTATATTAAGTTTTAAATGTAAACCAAATGAAAAATGCGCCATGAAGTGAACAGAGGCAAACACATCAATTTTTAAATAATTAAAAATAACACTAAATTCTTTACATTTTTCTTTCTTTTTAACTTAATGTTAATAGTATAATCTTCCTGGCACTAAAATCAATTTTCAATGCAATGAACTGGTTTTATGCAAATATTTCCTGAGTGCCTATATTCAGGGGCCGCGTGACCAGCGGGAAGAGGAGGGGTGTACACCCCCCCCCCAATAATTGAAATTTTTGATTTTTCTCAAGCGAAAAGAGCAGCTTTTTCTGCATTTTACGTTTTTACTGCAGGATTTCGCTGTAAATACGACTTTACACCCCCTTAATATTTGGTCCTTCGCGCAGCCCCTGTCTATATTAGGAATCAAAAATTATCTTAATCTAGTTTTGTAAGAATTTTAAAACAAACATTCTTAACTGCATCCAAACAATATAGTTGATAACGTCAAGAAGTTAGTACCATCCACAAATGAATCAATATGATCACTATAGCATGTACTATGCTATGAGTTATTTGTTTTTAATCTGTTTTTTTTTCACAAATAAATTTTGAATATTTAGTTAACTACTTTAATTGATTACGTAAAAAAAACACAAACAACATATAAGAAAAATCACGAATAATTAAGATATTTTCTTTAATATAAATTTCATTAAAATGCACTACTATATATATCTTCCCATGAACAGATAAAAAGCTTGTCTTTGTATTTATTCTTCTTTTTCTTCTTCTTCTTCTTCTTCACCCTCGCCTTCACCTTCACCTCCACCTTCTTCCTTATTTTCTTCTCCGCCTTGATCTTCTCCACCAGCATCTCCTTCATTTTCATCACTTGGTGTTGGTTGCGGAGCAGGAGGTGGTACAGGTTGATGATCGCCACCACCACCACCACCACCACCTTGTGCTAATGTCCATAAGGCCTTTGGATTACTAGTTGTTTGTTTTTGTAAAGTAAATCCATTTCGACGAAGAACATCAAGAACACGTTGTGGGGCATCTTGGCAAAGAACACCTTCTGCATGATCAGATAATCGATCGTTTGAAAAATTTTCTTGTAAGGTTCGGATCTATGTAGACAAAACAAAAAATACTTTTCATTGATGCATGAATGTGAAACCAAAAAAAAATATCGATACGAATATCCTTACGGTATTCATGATACCTTCAAACTCAAGTATAAGGGAGCAACGTAGAAAACGAGAGCTAGTGTGATCTTCCTGGGTATGATATCAAAGAGGTCAGATAAATTTGTCTTATAGATGGCGCTGCTAGTATTTTGTGTTTTTTGGCGATTGTTCCCAGTAAATAATTCTTTTCACATTTGAATAAAAAAATTCCCTGTAATTATTCTTAGTTTCAACCAATAGTTACAATCGTGGTCGCTGATTCTTATAAATATCATGTGTGTCGAATAGAGGTGGTAATTCGAATAAACATATTGCATAAGCCTCAATCTTGTTGATTCTAGCTTACCACTTCTGGTGGAATTTTGTAATGTTCTACACCAGTCGAATGAATAAGTGTTGGACCAGTTTGAGATTTATCCAAATCACATGATATAGTTAATTGAAGAGCCATAAATATGTAATTCTAATATGCTGACCTTTAAAAAAATTCAATAGAATATCGTATCGTATGAAACACGCTGTCTGTCTTTCTCCTTTCTTTTACTACTACAATGAATAGATGCTACGCGACCTATGGTATTATATATTTTTTCTCTTTTCTCCCAAACAGACCCAGGAACGAGAAAAAAGAGCCATCACGTTACACAAAGAGAGCCAGCGAATAATAATAGAATAAGAGATCGGTTAACATCGTTACTATAAGACGCAGCAAAACAAGCATACTAGATGGATGGAAGAAAAGAACAACTTGCTGGCATAGCAATAAGCATTAATCATTTTTCTCGCTTTGATCACTGTAATGAGTATGTATTGATGATGCGAGAAAAAAATATAGAACTTGACCTGGAAAAGAATCAATCGAATACGTAATGATGTTTTTTCAAAGCAACATCTAGAATCATTATTTTTATCCTTTTGAGCTCGGTCAGAATATCTATCAATCAATTAAACAATCTCTGTAAAAATCATTTGTTCGTCTACTCACCAATCATATTCTTTGACCTATTCTCCAGATAGAATAGATATTGTCTTTATTTTGCTATGAGATAGTATATCATGATAAAAACTTCGGGCATTGTCTTGATTTGAAAATCAATGCCTGACTGATACGAATAAGTGATGATACATTACGACATAATGGATATTGCATTACACAAGAACAGTAAAAGCATTCTAGCACAGTAATAGCGCTGTTGTTAGAACTGTTGAAAAACATTGTACAAAACTTTTGATACAAAAATGATTTATCTTATATAAATTATTTATATCACGATCAAAACAGTCTTCCACCAACATTAATTTGGCATTATTATTTCTCAATAGAATCTGCATAGACGTTGAGCATATTATAAATTTTGTAACTCCTACTATTTATTCATAGAATACTTGTTATGATTTCAAAACATTTTTAACTGTTCAATAAAAGAAAATGATGGAATACAATCATTACAGTCTAGTTTTATCAATATCTGGATATTTAATTAAAGTGAGATCCTCCTCAAGAATTTCTTTGAATGAAAAACCACATGTAGTAATTGTATTAAAATGATCGTCCACCTGTTTAATACGTTCTTCACCGAGTTTCTCAAACGCTTCCCGTAACAAACGTAACGATCTGTTACGGTGAAACATAGCTAAACATTCAAACTCATCCTCAGGCCATCGATTATCCAATTCGCTTAATTGAGTTAAATACATCGGACATCGCTTAGGATTACGCTCCCAATTATGATTATGATCGAAAATTCCATTGTTACTGTCTCGTGCTCTTTCACAATCTTCCACTTTTTTACCACAAAAATAGCACCACAATTGTGAACATTTCGGACAAGTCATATGTGTACAAGCATCATCTTTCATACCGGCTAAACCACAAGTTGGACAAGGCACTTTTTGACCTAATTCAACATATCGATCAAGTTCATGTTTATCGTCAGCTAATTCAGCACATTTAAAATGTTTTTCCATTTCAGCGATTTCTTCATCCATAGCATAGTCATCTTCAATTTTTGGACAAGCTTTTCGACATATTAAACAGGATACTTTACCACACTCTGGATGATCACAATAGAATATATGTGCAGCATGAATATTTCGTATAACAGCATTTGTACAAAATGGACAATGGTCTAACCGTTCGTCTCCACGAAGAAATCCCTTCGCAAGTGAAAATACCAATATATGATTAATATAAATTCCAAGTTGTTCTTCTGTTAATTGTCGTTCAAATACATTCGGTATTAACTCGATACAACATTTTTGACAACGTAAAGGTATATTCTGTTCTGGTTCAGAAAAAAACAGTCGGACAATATTAGCTGAACACTCGGTGCAATAATGATGCCCTTGAACGCATTGTATACCAGGGTGATCGGGTTCTAGTTGATCTCCACAAGTTTCACACAAGATCTCGTCTTTGGTTTTCGTTACTGTTGTTGCACGAGGAGGCTCGGTGAGAGTTGACATTTTTTATGAGTGAAGTTACAATAAGCGGTAGTCACGAAGATGTCTACAGAATTGAAATAAAATAGTGACTGGGAAGAAAAGAATGACGAAGAAAAAACAAGTCTATTCGATAAAGCCTGAGAGAAAAAAATTTTAACGTCTTCTTGCTTCGCAGCGAGTACCACATCCATTGTAGAGACAAAGAAAAAGTTTGAAGAATAAAAAAAGCATTGCGTGTTTTGAAATTAAAAGGGTTGAAAGCTCATAAAAAATATTATTTTGTGCCTTGGACATCATAGTAATTTATTTATATATATATATATATATGTTACATAAGAAACGTAGAGAAAAAAATCGAATATAATTTAGTGTTTTTCTAATAGATGAATGAAAAACATGCTCAGATCATTGGAACTGTATATTATCAGGTTCTTGAGCATCGCCATATAATGCCACAACGCCATACGATAATAACGAACCAACAAATATACCAAATGTAAGTGCCTAAATAGAAATATAGAGTTTCAGATGTGATTCACGAAAACAAAAGGTAAACACGTGATATACATATATTATCAACGAATCCTTATCTATAAAGCTCGTCTCATCTACTCGTTTGTGAGAACGCCTGCTTTACCTTATAACGAACAAATAGCTTGTAGATTATTTTCCACTACTTTTGAGAAATCTCTAGTGCTAAAATAACTGTGGATTTTACAGCATCTTTTCCAGTCGAGATATCTTTCAGATTGCATGTTAAAATAGTAAAGCATGAAGACATGACGACTTATGAAAATATACTACTATTATTAATTTCTCATGTTAATCAGCAATAGTGTTTCTCAAAAATAGATTCTGTAGTTATCTTAACTACAAAAGCCATGGTATCAAAAATTCACACTAAATCTTCTAAAGTCGAAAATTTTCCCAAATCTTTTCTATTTGCTCAGTAACAAAAAAAATCAGAAACGGTTCAATCCACCCGTATAGCAGTTGGGAAAAACCGAGATCATGATGATCATAAAAATTGGTATGAATTTCTCGTTGAAGTCAGAATTATAAGCTTTTTCACCAAGGATTGTTCCACAATTTCTACATTTAGTTATAAAACTAATAGATAAATAACATCGAACATACCATGAGCATAAGTGCTCCAACTGTACTACTCAATTGAGCATGAACACGTCGTGGTGCATACATCATATTAAGTGAGTTACAATAACCATGTGACAAAGAAAATAATAAGACAATCGATGCATAAATAAAATCATTTTTAAACACATATGGAAAACCATTCGTATTCGGAAAATGACATAGACCAAATAAAGGTATAAATATAAATCTTAGTAGACATATAAAGAAAAGAAGACGCGATCGTAATATTGATGGGATTTGAATTTTTGCTGATATCATACGGCCAAGTGTATCGCCGACATTAAATAATAGAAATGTCATTACTTGCGTATATAAACGGTCTGTCCACAGTGTATGTGGATAATCAATTGAAGGATACGCAGGTTGAATTTTTGACATGTACGCTGGAAAAAGTGATAGTGTGCAAACAAATGTTAAAAATATTCCGAAAAAATTCCATTTCGTATGTTTATAAGCAACAAATAAACGTTGGCGTAATGCTAATGCTGTTATGTTGAGTGAATCAATTGCATTATCATCTAATATTGATGAACGAAGTAACGGTTCATGTTCATTGTTTACTTCTTGTATTGACGATGAATATATTTGTAATAAGTGAGATTTTTCAACATAGATATATGTTAATAAATTCGATGCAATGACAAATAGAGCAAGAAGAAAATATATAGCAGCAGAAACAGATATATCATTTGAAAATAATATGGATGCTATCGAACATAATACTACAAATACACCGCCAAGTGCTTGACCAGCAACAAATCCTAAAAAATAGACGGTAGTTTTGTTATTTATTTATTTATCTAAAAGTGTATCCGTTGTAGTTCTACAGTTAGCTAGAGCCGATCAGATCTGGGTCTGAAAACTTTGATCAATATATTATTTTGATTTGAATTTTCGCTCGTTGTATTCAAAACCTCTGGCGTTTATTTATAGAAAGTAGGACCCGATGAGCTCTACCTACAGTTTGTAGGCGCCAGGAAGCTCGACTAGAGCATATTCCATTAGTAATATCCGAGATGGAATATTTTCAAGTGAATTTTGTAGAGAAACCTGTGTTTTTCCAATGGAAATATCAGGGCTATTATGAAATAAATCAACTGCAGTTATTCACGATTTTGTTTAAATTGCTATTTCTAAACAAGATTCTTCTTTTAATTAGGATACTATTTCACTTGGAATCTCAATACAATAAAAATTCGTTTACTCATAAAGATAAAATCATTAAAATAGATATCGTGTAAACTAACACATACGAAGATTGCTTTACAACATTATCTTGTAAATCATAGAGCAATATAATCCTATTCATTTCATTCAATAAAATATTCATAGCAAATAGCTGGCAAACTCGATACTTACATAAATTCTTTCGGTTTCTTATCATGTCTATTACAACTATTTTGTCTAAATAGATTATAAATGTAAAAATTTGACTTCAATCAATGAGTGTTTTATAGAAGAGTCTCTCAGATAAGAATATCATGCTATATATTACCTTGAATATATCGGCTAGGTAATGTCGATGCTAATGAAAAGAAACAATTGAGTAAAATAGCACATAGAACACCTTGAATCATAACGAGTCCCATCGTTACGATAAAGAATATTTCACGCCATTGATTGACATTGACAAAAATAAATGCAAAACATATCAATAAGCATATGGCGATGCCACTTAATGATGAGTATATACGATATTTATGTATATATGGTACACAAACAAATGTAACTAAAATTGTTGCAATTAAATTAGGTACAGATACGCTAAGTGTAACAGCATTTTCATATGACAATTCAAGACGTGATGCTGATGAATTTGGCGTTTTTGAATCATGCAGTTTATAACGAAAATATGGATCAGCTGTTATAAAAAAATTAAATGGTAATAAAGAACCAAGACCAAGCCAAACAAATGCCCAATAAGACCAACTGTGCCCATCCACTGCTAAAACAAGTGGTACCGATGTTGTCGATACACGAGGTGAATGACTCGGGCTGTCCATTTATATCTGAAGAGAAATTCTTTACTTTTATTGTAAATATTTTTTCGAAATTAAAATTAAAAATAAATATAAAAAATGATGTATATTAGCAGATGATACGAAGTTATCTGGGTTGCTTGTCACGCGGGGTTTAACATATGAAAATATTTATAGTCATTTTTGTTCCTAGAGAGTACACCAATAACGATCTGGTCTGATAAAAATGCGTAAATGATGATCTCGATTGAGGTTGTTCATACCGAATGCAATAATTATTCGACTATCTTGTACGTGAATGTTTTCATTAAAACTTTCAAAATAATCTTTAATATAAAGAATGATTTCAAACAAACCGAGTTCATCCACTGTATTTGCTTGAACCAATACATGTGGATTACTATTGGCTATTATTGTATCGTGTTTAATATTAACACGATTTGAATTATCATTAATGCGCCATAAATCGTACTGAATATCGTCAGCATTCTGATTATGAACATCATCATGAACCGATACTGTTAGCTTTCCAGTCATTTTAAGATGTAACAAAAAAATAATAAAAAAATAAATGCTATCTAAAAATAGAATAGAAATTCTTTTTTTTTGGTATTGCGTCATTCACTACTTATCTAAATGCAACAAAAAAAACACTATTTTGAGCAGACCCTGAACTTTCAATGAGTTATTCCGCCATGAAAAAAAAAACGCAATGTATATATTTATAAAAAAAACGAAGAGAAAAAGAAAAAAAAACATAAGAAAAAAAATCTCATCGTTTAACTCTAGAAGCAATCCAATCTAAGCCTTGATATAGACCCTCTCCTGTCAAAGCACAACATGCTTGTATATGCCATGCTTGATCTTTAATCGATGTTAAACATAATTGTTTTGATATTTCAGCTGATGTCATTGCATCTTTAATATCTTGTTTGTTGGCAAATATCAAAACAGCTGCTGTACGTAATTCTTCACTTTGTAACATACGAAATAGTTCTTGTTTTGTCAATGGTAAACGTTCACGATCTGTACTATCGACAACTAATATGACATATCCAGTATGAGAAAAATATGTTTGCCAAGATGACCGTAACGATTCTTGTCCACCAATGTCCATCATTAAAAAATGTATATTTTTAAAAACGACTTCTTCAACATTCGAACCAATTGTGGGCGATGTATGAACAACTTCATTCATTAAAAATTGATATAAGATTGTTGTTTTACCTATTAAATATAAACAAAATTTTATTGTCAAAATAAATATTTGCTTTTCTTATCTATCTTACCAGCATTATCGAGACCAACGATTATTATTTTATGTTCTTCATTTCCTATACAAATAGAAAAATCAAATAATTTTAAATCAATTATAAATATATTTTATTTACCAAATAAAGTCCATAATTTCGAAAATAAAAATCCCATAGTGTATTAGATTAGATTTTCTAGAAGTCTACATTAACAAAAAAATATTTTCCTATAGGAGCAGCATTGTATCTAAAATAAAATAAAATTACATAAAAAATAATGGACGTGTGGGCGTGTACTCGTTTACCATGGGATGAGATAATCATGATGACGAATGCTTTCGAAAGAAAATCAATGAAAATCAAGGAAGGAAGGATGGATGGATGGATGGATGGATATTTTTTTTTCTTCTCTTTTCGTTTGAAATATTTGATTGGATACGGTACGTATGTAATATAACATTGATGAACAATCCTGACATCTGCCGTTTTCATAAAAAATAAGTTATTTACTCAAATAAAACTTAAAATTTCGAAGATCTTCTATTAAAATTGATATATAATTATAAGAAATAATATCAGAAAAATATATTCTAAACTATGCCTTCGTGCACTTATCAATGAACACTTGAGTTTTATCTATTTTGAAGTATGCTCATTTAATATATTGTCCTTCTTCAATATCTTATAATCGGCGTCAAAATATGATCTATTTATCATAACGTAAAATACGAAAAGTATGATTCTCTAATGAACCGTTTAACTGATGAACCCGAACGCAAATTTACATGTCATGTAAATCAGTCGACAAGCATACTGAACTTAGTCATAAATAAAGAACAATCATCATGACTTGAGTTCTGTTTGCTATTGTCAATGTCAACGTATAACGAATGGAAGATTGAGGAATCAAAGAAATCTATATATTTAATTAACTTCAAGAAAGAAAGAAATTAAATCAATAAAGATTTAAAAAACGATTTTATTAGACTTCACGGTTTAGAAAATATAAGTAGTCAAATGCAAAGCGTTGTTGTACAATGTATTCTTCTTTAACTCGGATTAATATACATTTGCAAAAGCCTTGTGATTTTCACATGACTACAAATCGTAATAAATAAATGACAAATATTCGTACCTTTCAATGCTATGCTTTGTTTTTCTTTCTATGAAGCACTGAAATCTGCAGAAGAAGAAAAGGGCATAGTACACATTTGCCATTGAAAAACTAAAGAGAGCAAACAAAATAAAAGTGTATACGTGTTAACAAAAAACGTGAGAATATGAATCATAGATGGAAAATATTTTTAAGGGCTATTTTATTTCTATTTGATTACACTCAATTCTCAGAGTGTCAAATGAGGTTACGAAACAAGGCTTATTTTTTCACTGGAATCACCTCAAAAGCGAAAAGTATACGTGCTGTTTCTATGAAACTTTTCATCTAATGTATAATGTATTCATCAGTGAGTATAATAAGGTAGAAAAAGTGTAGGTGTTAGTATGATTGTATTCATGTAAAAAGTGAAATAGATGTTTTAAATGATTAAAAATAGACCTTCCTATTGAATGAAATATAAAATTTAATACCTAGTGGAAGAATAATCAGTTTTTTATACTTTAGAAAACATTCTTATTTTGCTTCTATTGAAATTGAATATTTTATTTATCCGACAACAGAAGAGCCATGAATTATTTTTTTAAATATTTTTTATGAATAAGAAAAGTTCCGGTTAAGCTTAGCGCACATTTTTCACAGCCGATCAGCATCAATCATTTGAGAGATTTCATCAATGAATTAATTTTTTTAAATTTTTACTGAATAATAAATTTTATTGTTCACGAACGTTTATTCTTTTGTTGAAATAGTCGAACTAAAAAAATACAGTCATTATAAAGAATTCTGCACAAGTCACTATTAAACAGTAGTCATCATCAATTCAACTCCGCTATGAATATCATCATGATTATCATCAAATTCAATTGGCATTAATTCATCGCTGGTTTCAATAGCCGTATATGAACATGTTGTATTCATTACACGACTATATGCAGTATTCCCACATGCTGTTGAGCCAACAGATGATGAAGATGATTGAGAACTCGATGAAGCAACAATAATAATGGGTTTTATGGATTTTAAACTTGTATAATGATGTGCAGGTGATCCGTCTTCATAACAATATCGTGTTTTTGTCGGCGACGAATTAGCCATACGTTTACCGTTTGTTAACATATATGGACTAGCATTAATCATACCATTTGTTTTGATAAGGGAATTTTTACTTTTAATTTTCTTATGTAAACGATCGGCAAAACATAAAATTATTGTTATTATAACAATAAATATAAGTATAGATGAGCCAATAAATATTGTAAATATTTGTTTACGAGTTTTCAATGAAGTTATGTATAATGAATTTTTCGGTAGGAAAGATCCAGATGTTGATTGAGTAGAAAATGAATGGACCATACGTTTACCTTGCTGAACTTGTTCTGTTGCAAGACGCTAAAATAAATAATATATAGATTATTATCATGAAAACATAACAACTAATGACGAGGGCGTGGGCGCGGAAAGAGATGATCCACGCATCAATAGCAAGTTTGAAAACTTACCAGTGATGCTTCATCGTAACTATTGTATTTTTTCAAAACATTGAACCAATCTGTTCGATTTGAGCCAATAAATAAACGTAACGTTTCAACAATAAGACATGGGATAGGCTCGCCATGATCACGTATTTGTACATGAAGGTTAACCAATGAATCATCTTGAATTAAATTTGAGCTTGTTTGTACCACTAAAGTTCCATTTGAATGTAAAACGACAAATGACGGTGACGTTGATGGTGATAATTCAAACGTGATTTCTCCATTTGCATCTTGATCATTATCGGATGCGATGAGATGCATTAGAAATTTCTTTTTTGTTATATCACGATTAATCATTAGAAATGTTGTTTCAATGTGTAATTGTGGACAATTATCATTTTCATCGAGAACTTCAATTAACAAGGATACGTTGGTTGATTTTGGCGGATTGCCATGATCGGATACAATTAGTAGCAATGGATACGAAGATATTAATTCGCGATCTATTAAACCATTGACCATAATCATAACTTGAATAGTCGACTAGTGAAGAAGAAAAAAACAAAAAATAAAAAATTTGTATGAACATCTATAATTTATTTTGTGTATTTCATCGTGCAGGTCGCAATCGACTTGTTTGTTAGATTAGCATTCTACTGAATGACGTTGTCTAGTGTTAATTAAGAATCTTATTTCAGACAAGCAAAGTAGACTGACAGATGGTCATCATTCGGAATTGATATATTCTTACCTCCGATAAATTACTTTTCTGAATGATGATTTCAAATGGAATATTAGATTTAATTTTGTTATCTTCCTTTTCATCTGGCCACCATCGTGATGCTACACTGATCTGTCCATTGTTTTCATCTTTATCATCATCTCGGCATGATATGGTGCCGATGATTGTGCCTTCTTTACTGTTTTCGATTATTGATAATGACAAATTTTTATTGTCAATATCGCATATAGGCGAATGTTCATTAAGAGGAACAATAGTAAATGTTATTGTTGTATCAGATGATAACGGCGATGAGCCTAGAATAAAATTGTTGGAAATAAATTAGAAAATTTTAAGAATGACTATTTTTGCGAAAATGTATAAATTGATTTCGTTCGATTTTAATCGATCAGAAACGATTAACAAACAAGTTTTGAGCGGGCAATATTCTCAGAGAATCTACGATGAACTTTCGAATTCCGCTAAAATAACAATGTGATTCCCTCTAGAAATACAATCAGACACCTGGAATTAGTTATAAAATGTTCATTAGAATTTTCAGCGATATGTGCATCAAACATCTGTATTGATCAAAATGATTCTTCTGGCATATCGGTACATTTGCTTGTATTTAAAATACTCTCTTGGATCATTAGATAAACAAATCCTATGCTATCTACAGATCTGATGGTATCAAAGTATTCGTTATTGCATTACGAAAATATGTATTTAACAAACGACTTCAATTTTTACACGAATCTACAACACCATTTCATGTTGAAAGTAGCAGATTTTTTACTATTTACTATAGTGAGATGTAAATTTAAGAACAAAACTTGTTATCAAAATAATCCTCGATAACTCTATTATCATTTCGACTTATTAATTACATCGTGCTTTATCTCCTTTCGATAATCGTCTTATTCTATACGTGTTATAATCATTATGTGCCATTTGTTCAACATATGACGTAGTCCTATGTGTGTGTTCATATCCCAACGCAAATAAATATCCATAGACTTTCACTTATTACATTTGTCTACTGTGATATCTTTTTTTTGCCATAGCATGACAATAATGAGTGCTAACAAAAAAAATTTTCTGGCATACGAGATTTTATTATTATTAAAATGCGTGTATACACTCGCAGTCGTCGAAAGAGGACCGGACACTTGAGTTTATAAGTAATCTTAGAGAGTCAATTATATTTTATGTCCAACTCTTCTACATGAAAACAAAACAAAATAAAAAAACGTGAATTTCCCTTAACGATTTGAAGGAAAAACTTGTACATCATTTTTACCTTTATCTCTGGCTTGAATATTTAACAAATACGTATCTTGTTGTTGTCGATCGAATTCTACCAAAGCTCGAATAACTCCTGTTTGTGGATCAATATGAAATAGATTAGTATGATTATTTTCATTGAGAATTGAATAAACAATTTCTCCATTTTGATCTAAATCAAAGTCATCAGCTTGAACACGATAGATTTCATAGCCATTCGGACTGCTTATTTTCGTATGTTCACTTATTTTAGCATGAATATTTTCTTGTCGGAATTTTGGTATATTATCATTATCATCGAGGACAATAATATGTATACGTAAATAGGTTGCTTTTGGTTTTGGTTTTCCATGGTCAGTTGCTTCGAGTGTAAAATAATATTCCGAAATATATTCTCGATCGAGTAAATTTTTTGTACGTAATTCACCTGTATTTTCAGTTAAACGAATTAATTGAAAGGGCATCGATGATGATCCATCAAGTTTCCATGTCACACGTCCATTGTCACCAGAATCAAGATCCATAACGGACAAAGATAATATTAACGAATTAATTGATAGTGATTCATTTAAAAATAATTTCAATGTATTAACATTCATTTCAATATCATTCGGATAAAAATCAATAACTGGATAATTGTCATTTTCATCCATTAAATGAATTATTAATCTAATCGTAAACATAGACGAGAAGAATTTCGATTTCAAAACAAATAAATGAGGAAACATCGGATTCGCATCCGATTGTTACGTGTACTGCAAAAACTGAGTCGATTTATATATGTTTTGAATAATTCTGAGAAAAAAGTTTTTTTTTGAAAAATCCCTGTA
>CAJNYU010000833.1:0-17066 GCA_905331475.1 Rotaria socialis | reverse complement strand
CAAAAACCCGCCCCCCCCCCCCCCCCCCCCGCCTCAGGGATGGTCTGGGCGATAATGACAATTTTTTCGATAACTCAGCCATTTCTTGACGGATCCTTCTCATCTTCGAACTCAACTGAAATATTGATGAGATCATTCTGTGTACAAAATGTCAAGACAATTGGATGAGGCTTTCAAGAGTTATTGTGTTCACGACCGGACACACTGACCGAATCTAGAGTGTACTCGCTTTTTGAGTACACAAAAACAACATCCATTTACACTTACGTGCAAAAATCAGTTTTTGATCCTTCACCTGCATCTATAGCTTCGATTTCTAGCTGATATGTTGTTTTGATTTCATAATCTAATAAACATATAACACGTACATCACCAGTTATTGGATCGATTTCAAAGCAATTTTCTTGATTTATTAAATGATATGTTAGTTCAGCATTGACACCTTCATCATCATCCGTAGCATGTACTCGAATAATAATCGATCCAATAGGAATATTCTCGCTCACATTATTTATTGTATATGTTGATCGATTGAATTTCGGTGCTGAATCATTAATATCATCGACATTGATATAAATATGTAATAGCCCTGTATGATTGTCACCATCGTAGGCAATAATATCAAAATTATAGGACGATATGAATTCTCGATCGAGATGTTTTTCAACAACAAGGCTCAAATCATTCCGAATTAGATCATAATGTAGAGAAAATGGAAGAGGACTCGATGATACCAATGAGTAACCTATAAGTATAAAATTTTATATAATATTACTTTTTTTTCTTTGTAATCGCTCTAGTCAAGCATAACTCTGTGACATTATGAATAATAGATTAGTCTAGCCGAGTAACCTTGTGTGATAAATAGACACTTCCTACAATTATAATGAGAACTCGATTAGCATACCAATAATTCCGTTTTGTCCTTGATCATAGTCAATAGCTGGTTCAAGTTTAATCGAAGCTCCAATGGGTGCACTTTCAACGATCGTTAAATTCAATTGATTATTCAAACTTGAAAATTGTGGACTATGATCATTTTTATCTAGTATACGTATAGTTATGTATTCAAGATTATATTTATCAATATTAATAAATATTTCCAGTTCTAAATCACACCAGGTATCACAACGACAACGACGTAAACGACATAATTCATCGCGATCTATTTCTTTGCGTATTGTTAATATTCCTTGTGATGAATGATTAATAATGAAAAACATATAAGGAAATTCGTCGCGTTTAGCCAAACTAAAATCAGCAGTAATACTATCAGTGGTATTGTTTGATAATAGAAGTCGTCGAAGATTAATAACTTCTGTATGAACAGGTAATTTTTCGATGGTACGAATTATAAAATGATTTTCTTGTTGTTGTTTTTGTTGACAATAACAACAACATGAAAACATTATCAATAAAACAAATGAATATAGATTATAGACGAATGCAGGCATGGCATGATGATGGAAATAAAACAAGCTACAATCATGCCATTATCTCAATATTCTAGAAAAGAAATAAGAGTGAAAATAACATAAAGTTCACTATTCGAATAGTAATGTCAATTAGACTGTCTATCCGGAAATAGTCAAACAGGCGCATTTGTCTATCTTACTCACTAATGATCATGTTACATACTATTGTTTCGAATGTAAACCTATATGATCACTTAAGGAAATATCTTGTTTAACAGTATGAGAAACAAAACTATTGAAGTCAATAAATATGTCATGACCATTAAAACGATTGATAGAATGCCCGTTGGCAGAATACGTCTGTTACTCGTCTCCTTAGCCTTTTTCTTGTCACGGTCGTCGAAACATTGAAAAATAATATTATTATTCTTTCCGTCGATATGTTTTGATTACTTATGTCATCATCAATTTATTATTATTTTCTAACCGGAAACATAGTCCTTATTCATTATTGTAAAAAATAAATCTTTACCTAAACCAAAATAGTATATCAAACGATCAATAAACAGTAATGCTAGTTGTTGTTATTGTATATAGACGCATTTATTTGTTTCAATATGACCTATAAATACTCACACACTTTTAATCAATTTTTTTTCTCTTTCTCGTTTTCTCTCTCTCTCTCTCATCATAAAACAAGAAGCCGCCAATACAAGCATCGTATCTCTTTTCGTGTAATTGCACTCGACACCATCGCCTAGTTCATCGTCACTCAAGCAAATTGGCTTGAGGCCTGCTTACTCCCTAACAAAGTACATTTTTGTATTCATACTATATATATATATACATTTTTTTAACTGTCTCATTCTTCTTCTCTATTTAACGCAATATGCAAAGTGTTTTATATTTATTCATTGAAAAGAATATATATATATATATATATATGTTAGCATGATAATGATCGGAGTAGTGTACGATAGTACTTACTATTCATTTGTTGAAAATTTATTAACTTTCTCTACTCTATCATACGAACGATGATCAATGCCATCACCTGTTCTCTCTACTTGATAGACAGGCGAAAAGAAGAAGCAGTATATATATAAATAAATAAACAAATACTTTAGTAGTTAGCATTGACAGATGTTCGTTTATATGTCGCACAAATGTGATCAATCAAATGGCAAACAAAGACAAGAGAGAATTCGATGATGTTTGCGTTTCATTATTTTCTGTCCTCATGTCTATTTGATTTCATTTGTTATCTTTCTTTTCTTTTTTATTTGTAAACAGAAGAAAAACTGTCTTCTTTTTTAAACTACTGTCATTTCTTCGTTGATAACTTATGCGTCTATAGTAGTAAAATGAAATCAGGATGATGTCATTCGTTTTACTTGTTGCAACATTTAACTTACCTCTACTCACTGGGCCATTTATTCTCTTTGTTCATTATGTACAGTTGCCTCAAGCTCAAAGCGAATAGAAGAAGGAAGAACAAAAAAGCGGTCAATCAACACATGCTGTCGTCCCTTTCTAGTGTTACTAGCGAACGACTTCATAAAAAATTAATTATTAATCTGTAATATATCTTCGCAATTAAATATTAAACACAATGATACCTATTGCTTTAGGGATTGTAAATCATCGTCTCGAGTGAATAACAATCAATAAGTAGCTAACTCAAGCGGTTTTTTCTTCTTCTTCGTTTTATTGACTACCGGAAGGAACATAAAGGTGTATGAGAGAGAGAAACAATATATCTCATATCCTCTACATAGCTACAGTATTAATACTTTACACGCGATAGGATGATGACGATTCAATTAGAAATCTGTTCTCTCTCCCTCGTTTCTCTTTGATGTATATACGAATGAAATACGGTTATGTTTAAACTAGGAACAAGAATAAACTCAATGTCGATGACAATTTTATTCTCGAAGATGATACAAACATTGTTCTTCATCGTCTACTTATTAACAAGATTCATTCTTCTTACTTCTTATATTCATCTACAGATGTTCGAGTTAAGACGACTAATCGAATCAGTAAAGAGAAAGAGAGAGAGCGAAGCATAGACGCGTGTGCTTTCATCGGTTTGTGATAATGGTGTGTCAATGAAATATTGATTTGATAATATAACAAAAGAATTTAATATCGTTTTCAATATGAAAGCATGTTTTTTTTTGTTGAAAATATTCATATTTATTCAATTTCTGCTTTGAATTCAATTCTATTTTGTCGATATTCAATCACTTATTTGCTCAACATTGTTATGATGATGCAATATCTCATCTTAACAAGAAGATTATCTCGATATATTATATATATATGTATACGAAATAGTCAAAATATAAGCTTGTTTTTTTCTTCTTCTTTCAATAACTTTTTAAGTTTAGTCACGATTACTATGTCTGTTTCGGTATCATCGATTTAACATGACCCAATGACGAAGAAGAAAAAAAGGAATCAACGACTTGCGTCGACTAATTTTTTTTGTCTCCCGAAATAGACACGAAAATCAGATTAATTTTTTTGCTGACTGGCTGCGGCCGCCAGGCGACACAGTTGACAAAGTTCAATTAATAGAAAATGATTTCCATTCAATTATGATCTCTGCTCTCATGCTGAATTGACTCAATCAATATTCTTTTCTGTTGTATCGATAAGAAATATTTCACTACTAATTTATTCACTAGCTAACTATAAGAAACACTGCTGTTACCTTAATATTGACAAAGCAACATGTATTCATTGTAGACTGATGATGTTGTTTTTTAAAGATAGGATATCACAATTGTTATAGATGTCAATCTTTTTTTCTTTTGTCAGTTGTGTGTATGTTCAATTAGAAAATAAGTGCGAACATGCGCCAGCGTCGTACAATATATTTTCTTTTCTCTATCTCTTAAGTGCTATCGATTTTGAAGATGATGTAATCTTTTTTTAACATTCTTTCCAGACATGTTCATGGCTTGAATTCTTTTTCTTTTTCTACTTGTTCATTCATTATTTTTTTCCCCTCAAGAGACTCATCGCACTCCGCCTATGTAACTTTACATAAGTTTTTCATTCTCTGACGGATCTGAGCTCAATGTTCGAGAGAAACAATCATCGTCATCACGATTGTATCCCAAGGGACATGCAAAACGGTAATAACGACGCCGCCCTATTCTCCTCATTAGTGTGATCAGTCAGCTACAGTATCAGAACACAACATCTAATGACAAAAATGTTCATAGAACAATAAAAATTGATGTCGATTACATGAATTATTTAATTAACCAAAGCTGAATTTATTTTAAGTCAACTAGTCAATAAAATGATCGACGAATGAAGTAGTTTTCCTCGTTCAGCATAATTAATAAAAGTCGAAAATATTAATGAAGTCTCTTGATTATTGCATGTAGATTTAGATTAACACGAAAGTGACATTTCTACTTACTTTGAATATTTTATAAGAATTTTTATACTCGTCATAAAATATCGATATATTTTTTTAATTAATATTATGTCCTTCGAAGAAAAGACAATATAGGAGCTTTGTTATTTTCATAGGCTTACATTATCGATATTGATTACGATATAAGGGCAAATAAAATAAACCGATCTTATCGATAAGAGAATGACATGTAATTGAAACAATTTTATTTTACAATTGATAATAACAACAATGACTCTTATAATCTTTTGTGAATTTTTTTTCAAATAGCAAACACAATTATTAAAATCACTTGCTGATTATCGTTGAATGGTCGTGTGAAAGTGTATGAGTTAAAATACTCATTGTCGAGATGGAACAGAAGATCAAGATGAAATTGTATACTGACAGTTGACCATGAATACGTATTAATATTATTCTTTAAATTATGTCACCCATAAAAGTCGGATTAAATATGTCGAAACTATATTTTACTTTAGAAAATCACGCAGAATGAGATTTCTTGTCTTGTGATTTTTCTTCATGCAATGACCTTGGAGCGACTTATTAGGTAAAAACAATTTAACACAAAATGATCATTGAATACGTGACTTTTTATGAATGACTAACGGGGTTTACTTCCTATTTATTATCTACTTACAAATTGATTCATGAGCCTAAAGAAACATACAACTAATAGGCACCATACCTGTCTCTATCTGTTTAGTTGCCCTTAAAAATTATCAAGACTTTTAATTTTATTTCTATATTTCAATTAGTTAAATAATAGGTCAATTTTAGAAAAATTTCGTGAGATTCAAACATGGCAATGGCTGATTTCAATCTGTGGCGATGATTATCACTGATTCTAACAGAAAAAAATCGGAATATTGCTGGCCAAGAAAAGGACACAAAAAGCATTCAGATCTTTTATATTGATGATGCATTAATAATAAATTATAATCATCGAGTATATTCCACTGCTAATCTGTCCGCTACACGACACTTCACATTCTACTAATGAATTCTGCGCAAACATGCAATATCAAGTCTTTAAACTTGATGTCATCGTGCATAGTTTATTATTTTATTAGAGAGGAAACAAAAATGTGATTATAAATTTACGTTTAATATTAATAAAATATATACGAGTAGACAGTATTCAATCAGAGTTTAAATTATATTGTAGTATATTTTGTTGCGCTTCAAAAATAAATGATTCAACGATTATTTATTTCGATGTTTTGGGAAATTTTAAATTCGTTTTAACATGATCATTTTTGTTGTCATAGTATTTCATAAAACCATCATTCAAAGCATTTGTTGATAAATGTTTATGAAAGTCCCGTCGAAGACGCCATCGACCAAGAATTGAATGATATTCATGCACCTACAGAAAATGTATGAAATGCTATATGGATACTCAAAAGATATTTTATCATACTTTTTGTAAATAGTGTTTCAAATCATCTCTTGTAAGCAGAGGCTTTGAACTTATCGGCGGTGCTAGAGTAGAATAAACTTGCAAAATGATTTTGTTTTATATATTTAAAAATCTAACTTACGTGGTACTCGACTAAATGCTGCCTGACCAACATGAATGAAAAGAATCATAAATAACAGAAATGCAATTTTAACGTTGGAAACCATAGTTTGGTAATTGTCTGAAACAAGAGTAACAAACCTTTGAATTGAGATGCTTTTTTTCAATGGAATCAAAAGAATATGTAAAAGAGGAAAGTAAAACGAGATATTTACACAACCGGGGAGAATGCTCTGGTTGATTACGACCAAACAAGAACTCTTGAAAAGGTTAAGTTTATTCTAATTGCAGATATCTTTGTGATGTTTTTTTTAAATTTTCTTATTACTATATGCCTATTAGGGTGCGAGACAAATTATCAGATGCGTGCTCATTCGTAGCAAAACAAAAAACTAAATAACAGGAAATCTAAAGCTAGGGCACCTCTTCTGACAAGGACTTGTCTTTCCGATGATTAATCGACATCTCTATTTTTTTGCTTATTAAAATAAAGACGTCATTTCTTTTTAATAAGAAAAAACACGAAGAGCGAAAACATGATTTTAAATCTAAAAATGATAATATGACAAAGCCTGGCATTCACTTTGTTCCTTGCCTGGTACAGTGCATAAGTATTTTACACTTTGCATTTATATTCCGTCTTCATACCAAAACACTAGTTGCTAGATAGCGGAAATAACTAGAAAATCATCTATTTCTTCAGCTTATTATGATCCGAAGTACCTGCAGATGAAAACTATGTGTTTAAAATGATTAGAAAAAGAAGGTTACCACGACCTTCTTTGCCAATGAAAAAATACTGTCGAACTAAGTCTTCTAGTACAACAAACTCGTTTGGTTTCATTACATTTGATGGTGCATTCATTTTCTAATAATACTTCTTCGCAGATATTCACTCTCTTTGTTTTCTGATGTAGTTCCAGTTAGTGACTTGCTTATGATCATTGCATGACAAGTAATACCGAACTTTTATACAGAGTACCTTTTGGATACGTGACAGGTTAAAAAATGACTACATTATTGTGATATTTTCTTAATTTAATCTTCTTGCTAAATTTTGAATATAGTAATTATATACGCCGGTCTATGTCTAACTATCAATAACTATTAATTGGATAACACGCTGTAATAACTAATAGTTAATATTTCATTTTTCAGACGTTTAGTTAGATTCCAACCAGTGCTTCTCTCGAAATAAAAAACTTGTTATTAGGAACTTGAAAATCTATACTTTAATCGTAAAACAAAGAATGTATTTCTTTCAAAAGATGATTTTTATGAATGGTGTGCTTCGTTGAATTTGTATTACAAAGAATTACAATCATAGAACATGAGTATTAAAAATTATTGTCACTTCAACATAAATAGTTGGATTTCACTATGAAGTATTGTTAAATTTTACGAAAAAAACCCAGAGCATACTATACAAGAATAATCATCTATAGATTCAAGAATTTAGGCGGCAATAGAAACATAATCTACGGTAAACAAGACTTTTGTGCTTCAAAGTTTACTTCTACTGGATAACGCATTTTTCATTTCGTGATGCGTATCGTGTCATATGCTATTTCTGGTATGCTTAAAATTAATCACAATATTTACAAAAGTAAAGTTAACTGATGATGATTATGTCCTTTTGCACTGACCTCAATTCTTAATAGAGGTAAATCAATTATGTGAACTTTTTGCATTAAAATTCGATGACTGTGTTCGATAGAGAGACGTTTAACACAACAACACAAAAGCTTTACTTTTTTACTTAAAAAGCAATAAATACCTAGGAGTGCATTGTTTAAAAAACCGCTGTCTCATTGCTTAGATCACTGCAGATTTGAAGATGCGCTCTGAGACCATTCATTGTCGAGGGTCGATTCTTTGACTATATGATTCAGTCTGTCACACCAAATTGTCTGAAATGCAGATGGGCTAATTTTAATCGAATATGGTACTAACTTTACCTTCATATTATTATCTCAATTGAAAAGGAATTTCAATCGTTTTTGGTGATAATTGTAACGATTAATATGACTCTACTGGGTTTATATCGTAATGACAAACTGGATAGAGGTGAAGTAGCTTACCATCACTTTCGATAATGATGTTTATTCGCTTCTTCACATAGCCAGAGTGTAGCAACTTCATACGTAACGCACGTATATATAGGAAGGCGACAGGAACGAGAATAGAAGGAGGAGGAAGGAGAATCACCGAAGCGTGCCATCAATATCGGCACACCCTTCCACTCAGATCAGACGCGCTCCTGAGCGTCTTTACAATATGAAAAAAGGGGAATCGAAAAGATACACCCGAAGAAAAGGAAAAGTAAAAGGAGAAGAAAAGACACAAACACATAATAATAATAAAAAACATAATAGTAGTTCATCATTTGAACTTTATTTCATAGTTACGTGCAATACGCACGGGATCAACACATAAAATAGATAACAATCAATTCGGGTGCAATTTTCACAGACAAACGGCATTATCATAATATACGATTTGAACAATTTACAACAAACAAACTTTTTAGAACGCTTTTTCTTCATTTTTTAAGCAATTACAATATGCATTACATTAATAGCGTACAAAAATCATGGTACAACAGAAACAAGCTGCATAAAAATATCATTTTAACTCTTTTAATTAGTATACATCAATATTTTTCACAACACAGGAAACAAATTTAACAAGTGAAGCTTCATAGAATTCTTAATACAGACATTATCAATCACGCATTTTTGCATGTATTGATCTCATTAGAATATCATTTATATAGAACATACGAAAAATGATAACATAACTCTTAGAAACAATTAAGCAATCAATCAGTTACTTAACAAATTCGAATATATTATTCGACAGAAATTAGAAGAGAACAATTTACTAATTCATAGCGTACAGAAAATCTAATCTAGTGCATAAAAGATACCGAGAACGTTTTCTTGTTCTAACTATATAGGTAGATTAGTTTTACATGTCACGAATAGCAAAAGAAAAAGAAATTAGTGTCTCAGCACTAAACAAGGAACACTAGACGATAATCCATTTGGGCAAAACTTAGTCACACATTAGTTCTTTATAAAACAAACAATTTACATTTGATTTTTGATTTTATCAAAAGTAGCACGTCTAATTTAACACGACTACAAGAAAAATAAATATTCCTTCTTGGCAATCGACCGAAAAAGATTTTTACATTTTTCATAACAGTGTTAATGTATCTGGCATTGACGAATATTTGAACATTGAAAACAGCCAGCTGGGTGTTGTACAGATGGTATATTGATGATCTAAGAATTGAAATTGCTTATGAACGATACGTAATTGTATTCAATGTGATCAACATCAATTTGTTACAATCGGAACGGAAAAAATATGATTGAAATTAAGAATGATGAAGAGGTTTGAGAAGAAGAAACATGAAGCGTACAGATGTTACAAAGGAAAGTGCGTCAATGCCTTGCATTGCCGGCCGAGAATATAACCGCCCTCTAGTACGTTTACTGATGTTCTGTAACCCTGCCGTCTGCTTCGTACCGCAACAAGATCAGTGCTACAGTCTGTCGACAGCGCCATATCTTTCAACCGGTATTCTCTCACTCATTCATTCTTTTTCTCATTATTTATTACCGTCCGTTGCTGTTGAATTGTATTGTCCAATAATTGTTCATGATGTTGAGTTGTTGTTGATTTGGGCATAAATCAATTGCGTTCAGAATTTTCAAAGGTTCAATAGTCAAGGTCCAGATGTAATGATCGAGGTCTGCCAGAGTTGCCACGTAACGATAAATATGACCCTTGCTAGTTGATGTATTACGACAAGCTGGATATAGGTAGAGTAGCTTACAGCCATTCTCGGTAATGATGTGTATTCGCTTCGTAAGATATCCAGAGTGTAACAATTTCATACATAACACACGTAATATATAGGGGAGAAATAGGAGAGAGAGAGAGAGATATTGGAACAATGGCAGAAGAACAGAAGGAGGAAGAAGGAGAATCATCGAAGCGTACCATCAATATCGGCACAATAATGATATTACAACTATCATAGAGAATCATATGTTGACTGATGCCAGCTTCAATTTATTCATCGCTCCATATGTATTCAAAAATCTTGCCATCAATCATTAATTTCCTGAAACATTTTCTAAATATCAACTTCGACGATATAAACAACGTTATTCAAAATGATGACGTTCTGAAAAAACAGAAGCAAATCGTTGTTTGTTGTGAACGATCAATACTCTATACACACATCTTTCCCAGAGTTCTATGACCATAGTCAAAAATTAAATCGTCTATCGCTAGTTATTTTCGAGAACTTTCGATTATAGTATGAAGGATAGCAGAACTTTTTGAAAATTATTTTGTGAATAACTTGTAAGGAGATCGCCTATATACATCCAATTTTTTGTGATTAGTTAAAAGTTCAACTTTGCATCTCTAGTTTTAATGGAGAATTTCTCAAAATATTGTGCAACGCAAAAGACGACATCTCACTAAATTAATGATTCCTATGTTATGGTCTACTGTTAATATTTTGCACTAATCTTATATCAGACTTGTAATCATAGAGGGAAAAGCGCGATTTTCGTACTTCACGTCCTTCCCTTGTACTTCAAAAAAAATTGGAGTACGGAAGTAGCGCTTTTTCCTGCTCGGTTTGATTCCACTTAGGTAGAGTCTGCTGTTTCTCCCTTGACAATTACACTTTTCACAGAAACAAACAAACAAATGCTGTTTCATTTTAAATGCTTCAATGTAATCTATTCGGGCAATGTAAGAAAAGCTGCAATTTATGAAATCGATATAATTTTCAAGAATCATTGCTATTATAACGAATGGAATTCTAGAATAATGAGGATACGAAACTCAATCTATTTCTTTTCCCATTTTTTCTGTATACTTTCTAGTAGTTTTGTATGAATTCGCTCCTGTTTCAATTCACTTACAATGATTTGTGCACGGGATTATAGCGTGGGTGGCAATGAATAGATGTACCACATCTACACCCTCTAGTGTCATACTGGTTTTGATAAAATATTTGGCTCAATTGATGGTCACCGTTACGGTTCGTTTTATGATTCCTGAAGCTATCGTCTAATCGTTTGTTGATGTTGTTTAGCAGACAACTTTCTATACCAATATCATAGAATGAATGGAATCTATAAATTACAACAGAAAAGCAATTCTTTATGGTTTGAAAAACATTGATCACTCAAGTATTAGGTTTTTATCTTCTTCTTGTTGTTCATTCCATCGTCGATAGTTTCATGCACTATTACCATTGTATCTTCACCGAAACAAATCATGGCAACTAGTATCATACTCACACCTGGACAAAGTTAAAGGATGCTACAAAGAAGAATAGAAAGTTTTGAGCTATGTTTATATTGACCAACACAGTAATCATATTTTTGAATACAAGCTCACAAGTTCATACTGATATTATTAAATCCAGTGATGAAGGATTTATTTGTTTAGCTTAATGGGTGATTGTAGCTTGATCAAACATGTAGCATTGAATCAATTCCAGGACATACAATAGATCTGCAAGCGTATGTAGAAAGTTTAGATGAGGCCGTCAGCTACAAATCGAGTGGAACAACAAATCTCAATACTACAGTGTTTCTTTTAAGCATGGCGATTTTCCAAAACCAAATACCAACGTACATATTCGTCCTCTCGTAAGTTATACCTATTTATTTCTATGAGCTGCTGTAGATAAAATTGTAGAAGAAGAAAAGCAATGTAATCAAATCTTTCAAGAAAATGTCCAATTTGTTCTACAATAGAATCGGGAAAAATCTCAAACATTTCCATTGGCTTTGAATGAATTTTTTGATTGGACACCACCAGAAGTAGAAAATTACAAAAAGAGTCTAGAAAAGCCAACAAATCAACAGCGATGCTATTTTGGGGAACTCACATATATTTTCGAAGAAAATGGTGAGTGTAAGTTTAAAAGCGAGATTTTTGCGGCTCCTCAGCCCCTCCCTATTACAGACCATAGAAAATAGTATTTGTCATTATTAAATATACGAGCTAACAATTAATACTCGATTACAGACATAAGCAAATAGGCAATGACCTAATTATAGGTTTTGGAAATCAGGGTAGATTTTTCAGATGAACTATTTTGAATTATTTTAGTAAGCCGAAGGGATATATGTGAATTCCATATTTTAGCCCCAAAGGGGCGGCGCTAACAAGCTTTTTCATGTGAAACTTTGTATAATAACATAGTACTTCTTTGCTTTCTATTCACTGACAAATGTATGAATGTGTATTTCAACGAAACATATTAATTTCAATTACACTGGAAAAAAACACCACACGGAACCGTTTTTGAAACGAACTTAAAACCCCAAGATAATCTCAAAACGATTATCAATAGTCCAGGAAACTTTTTCGAAGGCGCTGTGGAAAACCTACGAAACCTAAAAATGATTCAAAATTCGTTTCAGAGTTCGAAACCCTTTTTAGGTTCAGTGATAAAATTCGAAACCTTTTATGAGTATCGCACTGAGGACGAAAAATTTTTGGTTCCGTGTGGTGTTATTTTTTTTCCCGAGTATGATGTGTATTGTCCAATTTCTGGTACAATTGGACATTTATCCAAATTCCGGTGTCGAAATTCTAGTTGCCCAAGTTCCAGTTTCCCAAAACAAAATCCGCAGAATAATAAACGAAAAAAGCGTTTTTGATAGGATATTTAGCAAAAAAAGAGTTTATGAATGTGCAACGGGACACAAACCCTTTTCTTCCGTATATGACGAAGATAATAAACGGTTTTTCGGTTTATGATCTGGAAAAATGGTTTATCATGTATTACAAGGGTGGGTGTGGGTGGATGTACAGCAGAACAATAACAACTCACAACCAGCTCCTCGCACCCACACCCCACACCCCACACCCAGATCCTCTGATCCATACACTGTAAAAAAAATTCGTAGAATAATAAATCCAAAAAGAGTTGATGAAAGTGCAACGTATAATGAACCCTTTTTACCGTATTTAAAACTATCCTAAACCCTTTCATAAACCATTTTTTCCGTATGTGAAATTGCCATAAATCCTTTAATAAACCCTTTTAAATAAGTTTTCTAGTGAGACAAACATCTAAAGGTTATTTAAAAAAAAGTGTTTTAGATGTTACACAATCATTATTTTTCTATTATTCCAATTCAGTTTGCGTTTCAGATCGTGTATATATACTTTCATAGATTTATAATTAATTAAGTGATGTACTTACTGTTGTCACCTGGATTCGAACATATGACATAATCCATGATTGCCTAACTTGTTATTCATTCGATCAGATTCGCGCTCAAGTTGCATAGTATGAAATGTACTCTTAAATTAAACAATGTTCTTCTGAATAGGCGATTCCTATTTTGATGAAGAAATCGAAATAATAGATTTCTATACGCCTTATTTATTTGAAATTGAATGATATTCTTAAAATATTATTAAAGTAGATCACTTAAATTTTATAGTTCATATTACAGATATATCGATATTTAAAAGTATATTATATATCTAATAAATTATTTAGTTGATAGGAATTCCTTGAAATAAGTTTCAATAATTTTTAGAATTTTTTCTGAGTTTTTTTTCTTTAGGGACTGAAAAATAACGCTTAGAAATGTCTAAATTTAAAAAAAAACATTGTGAAAGATTTAGTATTCTGATTCCTTTTAGAACTCCTCAATTTTCGAAAACTTTATATTGATTGATAGTATTCTTCTCGATTGAAATATGTTTGTTTTTGGAAATAACCACCGTAGCAAAAGATTTCAAGTGATAGTGAGAGAGCGCTTTGTTGAAAAGTTACAATAATTAACTCTTGATCGTAAGAGTAGAGCAATAAACCCTTAGTTACGCAAGGCAAAACGTTTTTTGTGATGGGTATATTGATGAACCTTTCTTTTTCTCCGCATAAACCCTTTTTTCATTTAAAATACCCTTTTTCTCAAAAACCCTTAAAGGGTTTAGGAAAATTTTCCGAAAATACTAGGGTTTCTTAATCTACGAATTGTTTTTTACAGTGTATTTCATTGAACATCAGTCTTCCTCAATTACTCTACAGTAATTCTCTTAGCATTATTTTAAAGATTAGTCTCTTTTATCAGCGTCCTGTTTCGTATATTGTACATTGTATTTTACTTACGTCTATGAACAGATCGTCGTTTGATACAAAACAATAAAATAATGAATGTAACACAGACATTCGGTTAATTATATGTATATATATATACTTGCATCAATTCTTTTTTCTTTTCTCGTCAACCAGTCTTGAAAAGAGCGAGGAATCGAATGCAATGAATTCACTCTCTTTCTTCTATTTATACATTTTCTTTCCCTTCTGTTTTTGCCGTCAACTTTTTCGTTCATCGAAGAACAGAATGGAATGGATTTTCTTGCTTGATCATGCGTATCGATAGACATCAACAAAATAAAGATCAGTGTTTAAAAATGTGATCAAAATAACAATGAGAAAAAATTTTCATGCATTTTATATTTCGAATAAGTCCGTGTTATAAATCTTCATTTTTCAAGAAGTCAAGCAATACATCGTTTCCCATTTACTTTTTCCTCTCCAAAAAGAAGCTCTTTGAACATGATATCACTAGTCGCAGTCGCAAGTTTAAAATCTTAAATGGAACCATACTCATGTCATTCGTCTCAGGATGGTCTTCCAATATGATTTTCCTAGTAAAAGCGTCTTTTTTTTAAATTAGTTAATTAGGTACTAATTTTGTTTTGTAGCTCAGCAACTTAAAATTGAACTATGACTAATTTAATTTAGATTTTTCGACCTATTGATAGCTGTGAACAGCCCTCTGTGACTGGTTTATAAACTGATATTTTCTTTTTCATTTCATGTTAATTCATATATTTATTTTTCTTTCTTTAATCAAAAACATTCTTCATACAAAATAAAAAACATTAACGTTCGCACATTAGACCCTTTGCTTAATTATAGTTCACCGAAAGTCAGTCAACTTCAATTGCTTTTTAGCTATTTTGCTAGAAATACTAAAATCTATCTCATTTTCTTCGATTGAACAAGTCAAGTTACAATCACTCGGATCGTACATATATCCAGGAAGAGTATGAAGCTTTATTGGTGTAACATGATCGGCCCATGTATACCCAATTTCACGAAAACTTTTACTAAAATCAATAGAAGAAAGTGTTCTTTTCCATGCAATCAAAGTAAGTCGTGTACATAAAACTCTTGATTTTGATGCAGTGAGCTTGACATTCAAGCGACCACATGCTTTCTCAATATACTCTTCTGAGCAATCATAGTAATGTTTTTTAAATATTGAAAACACATAAACATCGAGTGCTTGAATATACATAGTACACCCCTTCGGTATTATGGCAACAACAATTTGTTTCTTTCGTAATAATCGAATTGACTGGTGATCAAAATGTGTATTTGAACTGTCAGAAATAAATAATTTCGGATTCTTGTCATTGACCTTTGGCATCCAATATTCCATGTATCTGGAAAAAAAAAGAATTAATATATTTTTCATCACATCCTTAATTTCAGTTGATATCTTTTTATTCGCTCTTTAACTTACTTATCCATTGTAATACGATTGTTAACAGCCTTCGGAGTAAAATACACTTTAACACCATTAGCATATTGCAGTTTCTCAATACTCGACGCCTGCTCTTTTCCTTTAGAAATTAATACCGGACCAACTCGTGTATTATCTGAACCAAAAATTGTTAATATAACAGTAGCGAACCGTTTATTACTAATATAACCTTCAATATCATTGGATGTATTGGCATCATTTATCGATCATCTCGATTGATCTCCAAATAAACTTAATGGACTTTCGTCAATGTTGCATACATCTCGTGGAAGGGATGCTCCCATAGGTCCACGGCTTGGTGCCCATTGACTTGCTCGACGAATATAATCATAGAAATTGTTTATAAGTGGATATGTATCGGACAATGAAACTTTTTGATTTCTTTTCGGGTTTTGAAGTGATAAACGATGACAGCGCATGAATCTCCCAAACCATTTCGTACTTTGACAAGGATGTTTTAATTCCACACTTAATAATTTACCTTGCCGTTATAATTGACGAAATGTTACCTTCTCACGTCTTATTGTTGCTGTTGTTGTTGTACCAGTTGTAGCAACAGCTTTTGGATCAATAAATGTTTGTTTCTCTGGAAATCATAATAACAATCGACGATCAAGGTCAACGAACTTAATTTTTACACCACCACCACTGAAATGTTTGCGTTTTTTACCTAAAATGTATAATTACTTTTTAAAATAGACAGTAAAATATTCAGCAAGTATCTGTATTTTTTCCCTTGTTCTGAATAAGATAATATAAATTTCACCTAGATTGAAAGATTAGCTGATCAAAAAATATCAGTTATTCTTGTCATGCTTGAGCTTGGACAGTGTTTCAAGTTCCATTTTTCCTTTAATCCATTGTGACAATTGATATCGTGAACAACCATGTTGATGAGCAGTAAGCTGTTTATTACCAAGATTTTATTTTCAAAGCTATTCAAAGTCGATAATTTTTCTTTAATAGACCATTGTTTCCGTTTTCGTTTCGTGCTGCCTTGATTACCGGTAGCTTTTGCTAATGGTTTTTGTAATTGAATGACACTACTGACTGAAGTTATAGGTGTT
>CAJNYU010000830.1:80061-102957 GCA_905331475.1 Rotaria socialis | reverse complement strand
TTTATTATGATTGAATTGAATATATGTATGACAAAATGAAATTTTATTGTGAACATATTAGAAAATAAAGATTTCAATTTGAAAGCTAGACTTTATAGTAAAACGAAAAACTGAGAATGCCGCTTCCTGAGTGAAAATAGTTTTCGAAATTGATTTCCGCAGCCGCTGACCAGTGTGAAAGATGTAAACTGCGTACCTCATGAATGTACCCCATTTACAACTGAGTTGTACCTAACGTGTACCCCATTTGGAACCTGAACAGCTGGCAACCCTGTATGAAACGTCGGCAAAAACAAAAACAATTAAGAATGTCATATGAACAACGATTAAACGAATCCGACGAGTTGAAGGAAAATATGAATACCAATAGTTCGATTGTAAAAGAGTTATTTCTTGTAAAATTAATATAAAAAAATCTTCTTGTTTGTGAAGGCAAAATATTTTTTGAAGTGAGGAAAGCTGTCAAACGAAATTTTAGAAATTCTATTTTTGAAAATAAAATTATCCTCTGTCGATCGGTTCATCTTGCTAAGATCATGATTACACACTATCAACGACGAATGTTAACCGATCGAGAAAATAAAATCAGAAGTCGATTTGTTCACAGTGCGAAACAACTTTTCATATTTATTACAAAATAGTGTTTGATGGGAACTGCATGGGGAAATACAGAGTGATATTGACCTCCGGAAAAATCATCTAAAGAAGAATTCATGATCATTACTTCAGATAACATAAAGAATATAATCATTTCATTCTTTTATTTTAGTTTTTTAAAGAAGAAATTATGCAGTTGATTCTGTAGTGAATATTCGAAAGTGAAAAGCATTAGTTGAACATTGAATGCGATAAAAGCGATTTGCGTATTTGTAAAAGATTCAATAATTTTGCAGAAAACAAATAACTAGAGTTTTACATATCAACTATTTGTTAGTAATAAATCGTTTCAAAAAAATATCGGTCTCGAATAGTAGCCCACAATAGATCTATTCATTTTTAGGATATTCTATAAACCAAAGCTGAGAAAACAATTGATCTGGTAAAATATTCAATAGCGAACAACATGTCGACTGCAAAGAACTATTTTTGAAGATTCAATATCTCGACAAAACAGCATTCTTTTCGACTGACATCGTTAAGGATCATATCTAAAGATCAAAATTCCGTAATTTAATTTATCTAGCATTGTTAACACATAAGTCAGATATATCGAGTAAACGAGTTCCGACTTGAAGAATATTATTTTACTATTTTGTTTGTTTAATTTGATTCTAACTGGCAATTAATGATATCTTCCATCAGTTCAATAGATATATTGCGTTGTTTTCTTATTCCGAAGTCTTTCTGAATTACAGAGAAAAATAACATCAGAGCTTTGAAATTTTCGTCATCTTATTCTTTTATTCTTCTTAATTTCTGCTCAATCATTCACAAAAAGAAAAAGATTAACTAAAACGAGAAACACATGATGTTAATTGTGATCCGATGTTACAAAAGTTTCTCACGGATACGCAAACAAAATCAACGACATAAACAGGACAAGGACTTTTTATTTTGTTTTTAACATGAAGAAAACTAACAAGTTAAACACAAACACAAAGACGATGACCAGAATATTTCAGAGAATAAAATAGTGACGAAGAAAGGAAAAAGATAAAAACGACGCTTGTTTCTTGTTATTGATGTTTCTTTTTTCAGTTGATAATTCTTGTTTTCTGCTTAAAACGGTTGTTTAGACTGATGATTGGCCTCCATCTTGGCCTCCTTGGCTGTCACCGTTCTATAAACAAAAAGAAAAATGATTTATTTCAAACATAAAATATTTATTCATTAATAAACACTTACATCATTGCTACCATCATTTCGATTTCCTTGGCGAGCTCCTCGGAAGAATCGTCCTCGTCCTCGACCACGACCACGGAAAGGTCCACGACCACGGAAACCTAAATGATACAAGTTATTATTTTTCTTTTGTGCCACTGTGCAACAGATTTCTTTTCATATACACGTCTCAGACTCAAGGTTGATGTCATAAGAATAGAAATAACAGACTACTTACCACCCATTGGTGGGCCCATTGGACCTGGCATAGGACCCATTGGACCGCCTAACATTGGACCACCACGTCCGCGAAAGACTCTTGGTCCTCGTCCTGAAATGAAAAAATTTTACTTATTATAATAAATTAATTTTTAAAACAACAAAATCTACCGGCAAAGTCTGCATCATAGCCATATCCACCTCGCATTGGTGGTCGTCCTCCACGACCTAAATTTAAGTTAATGAAATTTAAATTTACCATAACAAGAAATACAAATTTTCTATACCTCGTAGCATAGGACCACCGAAACCTCGACCTGGCCGAGTAAAAGGTGGACGTCCAGACATTGGTGGTGGACCATAACTATCGAATGGTTGACCAAAAGGTTGGCTATAGCCACCTTCAAAACCACCCCCTCGACCTTAAATATATACTAGAATCATATTTATTGTAATCAGTGTTCAACTATACCTCCACGGAAAGGTCCACCTCGGCCACGGAATGGTGGTCGACCAGGACCACCACGACCTCCTCGGAAACCACCTCGGGTATTATATTGTCGACGATCAGCGGCATATTTTGAACCTTGTACACTGTCTCCATTAGGACCAGTTACATTTGCGGCTTCATAACCTTTTTCCCCTAAAAGATAATACGAAAAAATAAACAAATAGAGAATTTTTAAAGAAAAAAATTACCTTGTACAATGTCGAATTCGACTTTTTCTTCATCACCAACACTACGTAAGTACTTTCGTGGATTGTTCTTAACAATAGCTGTTTGATGAACGAATATGTCTTCATTAGTATCTTCTCTAAATTTCCAAATAAAAAAATAATAAAGAATATTTTCTAAAACTATTTCGTAAAATAAAAATTTACCGATGAATAAATCCATAGCCGCTCTTAACATTGAACCATTTGACTGTACCAGACACTTTTGTTGCTAAAAGTAGCAAAGAAAAAAAAAGTTTAGTCATCTTATCTTGCAAGCTGTTGCTCATTGTACTTCATTTATAAACGTGTATAGCGTATGATGAAGAAAAAGAGAAAAACAACTTGTTCCTTACCGATGACATTTTTACCATTGATTTGCTTTGGATCATCAGTGCCCGAACCGGCTTGATCTTGTGATTTATTGGCATCAGATTTTTGATCTGATCCAGAATTTTGGTTTGTTGCCACGTCGTTTGCTGACATGTTAACCTAATGAATAATAATTATTGTTAGTGTTTTTATTTATTTGTTTCGTTAATGAGCGCGGTTGGATCACGACAAAGATGTTTGGTTTTTATTCGTTTGGGCTGTTGCTGCGCTTGATGTTAAATTTTGTTGTAAAACGCTCGGGCGCGTGTGATGGTGTTGGTGAATGGGCTTGTGCTGCTCTTATTCTAACGCATCTGAATGATGAATGATACGACCATTTTTGTAGACAGCAAAAACACGCGCCGAACGCAACAAGAGAAAAAAGAGCGAACAAGAGAAAAGAAAATCTATTTTTCACTCTCTTTGTATTAGTTATCGTGTGCACTCATCACGTGATTATGATAGAAAGAAGAAGAAGAGAAAATTTGTAACGCATAGCAGTCCTTCACCACTAGAACATAAAGAGAACGATCTGGAATTATATTATACGGTCGATGCAGCAGCAGTACTACGCACATATATTCCGTTGTCCAGAGGGCTAAAACGAAGAAGACGAAGAACGAGAAGAAGGAACGACTTTTCATTTGAATACGTGCCAAGAAAGAAGAAAAAAAAACGAAGACGAAGAAATATAATGACGACATCTACCCCTTCGCTCTATCATCGTTCTTGTAGTTAGTAAAGATCATATATTAGGATATATCTCGATCATTCATTATCCAGGGGTCAGGGCAAATAATGTATGAATGCCCTGAACGCAAGTTCACAATCTATTTATACGAAATAAATAAAGCGTTATATTTTGTTTTAAGAAATAACAACAAATATTTATTTGTTTTTACAAATTTTTATTCGGTTAAAGGTCGAACTTTGAACTGTGGCAAGGGATATAATATATATGCCCGCCCTGTTGTTTGATATTGGATTGTCTTTCAGCCAGTAGTATTAATCATAGCATATTATCTAGAACAACATCGTATTATTAACAGTTGATGACACAAAATATTTCTAATTAGTAATTAAATTTCAGGTGTTTTTCTTTCAATGATAAATTGAAGAAATTCAATTGATGATTTTGTCTTTTCGTTAATAAAAAAATAAATAATGTTTGTCGTTACTTTACTTTATTCGTACGACAATTCGAGTTAAAAGTGTATTGTTGTTTTGTTTACACATGACTAATAATACTGGATTACTTTGTTGAAAAAAGAGACTAGCTGATTGCAAAGGAAAAAATAGGCGAAACGCTTTTCTTTCTGATGTTGAACTCACTTTGATGAAAACAAACAAGTAAATAACTAACTAACTAACTAACTAATACTTCTCGGGATGGAAATCTTGAAGATTTACGGATATTTTGTATGAATGCTATTTGACAAGAATTCTTGTTTTGATTGTAGATCATTGAAAGAGATAATCTATGACAAAAATCTATATTAAACATTTACTTCTTTTATCATAATCTATTCGGTCATCACTATATAGAGTTATTGTAACATAGATAAAAGGAGAATAAGAAATTTAATTGATTGATTTTTAATGATTCAATTCTTCAAGTATACAGAAGAATTGACTATTTCATATATACATATATATAATATTCGAGGTTAGGTAATATCAGAAATAGAATGATACTTGTCAGATCGTTTTTTTTTCTATCTGAGAGCATATTGGAGCACTTTCAAAAATAGATCGCTTCTTGTTGTTAGCCAATACATATGTAGAAATTACTGATTGCAAAGAAAATTCAGAGATACAAGTGTCATTATTTGTTAAACATAAGAAAGATATCTGATGTTGATTAATCTATCGAGGGGGAGGGGCACTAACTATTCAATCGCTTTTGCGTTATGTAGCTCCCAAGGAGTTATGGATACGCTGAAAATATTTTGACCGGATAGCTTGTTGTTGTGAAAATAGTCCATCTTAAAGGTATGGTTCTTAGTGAGTACCTGAACTACCCCTCAGGAACCTCGAAAAAAATTGATTTTCGATTTTCGAATTTCGACTTGAAACTTTACATAGAAATGCACGTGAACAAGAATAGTGTTTTGTGAATGTTTTTGGTCATTGAATTTGTTTGTTTCATCAAATCTGCTACCTTATTTAAAAGATGTAAAATAAAATTTTCATAATAGCTGTGTGTAATTGATCTGAAACGGTCACGAAACACTATTCTCGTTAAGGTATATTTTTATGTAAATTTTCAAGTTGAAATTCGAAAATCAATTTTTTTTCAAGGTTCCTGAGGGGGAGTTCAGGCACGCACTAAAACCTATACCTTACAAATGAACTATGTTCGTAACAACAAGCTATCCGTCCAAAATATTTTCAGCGTATCCATAACTCCTTGGGAGCTACATAATGCAAATAGTTTCAACGCAAAAGCGATTGAACAGTTGGCGGCCTTCCCTCGTAAGCTGCATTTGATATGAAAATTTTTTAAATACTTCATAGATATAAGTTGAAAACGGTTATCTCAAGTAACTACCAATTAAATGATTCTTAAAATCCTGTCAGTAATAGATAAAAATCGTTTTTAATATTCATCACGAAAAATCAAGAACTCTTGGTTATTGTTAATTTTTTGAAAAAGAATTCAAAAATCCTCTTGGCTAGCTCTCCTGTAGTTCGAGACTACTGGAAATTGCTCCTATTTTTCTAATCCATCTATCCATGGAAAAATATTCAAACAGAGATCTCTGCTTCTAGGAGGTAGATGTTCCTTATCGGACAAGTATATCAACTGTTGTCGTTTATGTATTGCTATATATAGTTCTATTTGTTTTTTGTGTTTCTATTTCCTGATGATTACAATTGAAAATGGTCGACAGCTCGAAATAAAACAAAAATATTTTCAAAGAAATTTGAAATATGATCTGCGTCGCAGTGCGATACTCATTCATCGCTTATTTATTTCCATCTGCGCTTCTACACAATTATATGTAAATCAGCTGTTCCTTTTTAGACTCTAATTGTTCATACTATTTTCTGCATAAGCTACAAAACGTTTTTCCAAAATGTTATCTCAAAATATAATTCGTCTTTGAATCCTTTTTCTGAGTATATAAAGATACGAAGATTTAGTTGATTATTTCTAGACAGAATATACCGTTACTATGTCTGTTTATGACTTTGAAACGGAAAACCTATGATGCTGATGAGATAAAAAGAAGCAAATGAAAAAGGTTTAACTATTCAATTCTTCCGCAAACTGAAGGTCAACACTTGAATAATCAAACATTGTCTGCCTGACATTTCTGTCTTATCAGAATACGATCAATAAAACTCGTTATAACCATATAAACCCTCGTCGAAAAACGACTTTTATCTAATGATAGTAATTTCTACTCTCTGTCAATAGAGTTACAATTTAAACACTGTCTACCTTGAAAAAAAACTGAAAATGTTCATTTGAAGACAGGACTAAGTTAAGTGTTGACATAATACTTTTCTTCTGAAATAAAAGCACAACAGCTAAATGAACAAATACAAATGTAAAGATGCTTTTCAAGCAAAAATATTATTCATATTTAGTTGATAGCTTGAAGTTATACAATTATCCCAAGATAATGCCGTTCTATCAAAACCGGCAAGAACGTTTTTCCAACGGTAGTAAACCATAATGAGATTGCAGTAAATTCACGTTAGCCTGTCATCTTTATGTTACAGGAATTTTATGGAACTTGCTGAGATTTTGAAACATTTGGCTAGAAAATGCTCCTATGTGTTCCACAAAATATTATTTTTAGCAAGCTGCTTTTCTAATAATATGCTTCGAGTGCAATCAATGGAACATATATTTCATAGAAAAAGATATTTTCAAATATTTGAGCTTTTTCATAGGTTACACTAAGGCAATGAAATATCCTAAAGAGTTATTTAATATTCATTTTTGGTTAATGATATGTACGAAAGAGACAATTTGGAGACCGTTTTCTTTCTGATATAGAGAGTCGAAGCTATTTTAGTTTAATTGTATCAATTCATTCTAGTTTCGAAAGTATAAACACGTACAACAAAGTGATCTATTATTCAACAATAATAATAAATAATTCGAAGAGAACTATAGAAATACAAAAAGAAAATAAATCATTTATTCATTATTCTATCCTGTAATAAAGATCAGATATAAAGCCTTGGTAATTCTAAAAGACTCTTTAATAATAGATATAGTGGCAAGTAACAATGCCAAATTTCTGCTCCTATAAACATTCATGCTTTCTTATTCTAGTTAATTATCTGAGAATAATTTATATGAAAAATAATTTCAACCAATCAAAGCATAGTAGTACTTCTATTGGTAGCCGATTATAAGTTTTAAACAACATGTTTGAATAATCACAATTAATGAAGTCTCTTCATACGTTATTTTATTACGAGCATATTTCTCAAATAGCTGAAGATTGTTGACTATAGCGTAATCAATCTGTGCAGGTATGTATCTTTTTAATCGCTGGCTTATTTCATGATGTAATTTCCACTGAAACCATTATACTCGTCATAGTCGATGAACATCGGCGATATAATATTCGATGTAGATGATCACTAGTTTAGCGTTTCATCGAAATATTTCTTGTCGATAGAATCATTCGAACTTGACAATAGCAAACATCTATGTGTTTGATAACATAGGATCTGCAGGTTTGCATTTCGAGATAATAGCTTGAGATCGTAGAATAAAACATAAGTTCGATACTATTCGTAGGAGTTGTGATGCATTATGCAAACAAACACAATGTTAGTTCATCCTATCAAAAAATTCAGATCCAGCTAAACACATCGAAGGATTAGTCTTGTGTAGATCGCATACTTCAAAATCTTAAATGAGGTTCATTCAAGCCGCGTACGTATTTTGTCGCTTCAAAAAAAGTACCTCTATAAATAAATGAACATGTCCTCTTGTTTTCTTCGCATAAACTATGAGTATGCTGTTGTTTGGCGCACTTTAGAATAGGAGAAATATTAAATCTACGGAGAACGTTGGGCTCTCATATGATCTCTAGTTGACCTTGTTTTGGTGAATAACTCCTGAGAAAATTCATAGCTAAGTTGAAGATTTAAGCAGAGCTATTTTGCGTTACTTCCATGAGAGTATATAAGCTTGAATAGATTTATCGTGAGCTCTAGTTTCGAAAGGAAAAAGTATGCCTCTCATTTTGTTTTGTACTCTCATGTGGTAACTTGCAATTGTGAGAATTCCAATTCATTGTTACCTTCATGACATAAATCTCCATTGTCGTTTTTTGTTTTTCATGTAAAAAGTTGAAATAATTATTTATTCCAACTATTAATGGATATAAGAAGATTTTCTTTTTTTGTATTAATCAGTGATCAATTTGTTTTAAGGCGTTTCTTCAATTTAGCTGGAGAATTACATGATTGCGTTCTACGCTTGGCTATTGATTCTAGACTCTAATGAATGGCAAAGTCGATACATATCTATGTATACTTTCGTGATTAAGAAGCTTAACATCGTTAGTTGCATATATATGTGCGTGTTCGTTCAATTTTGTCAATTAAAAAGGAAAAGAAACGAAAAGCGAACGGACGCGATCGTATGTTTTGCTGAAAAAAAAGAAAAAGAAACAGCTTTTTTTTCTCCCTTCCGCTAAATTAGTTTCTCTCTCTCTCTTCTTTCGAAATCTACGTACATATTGTGGATCATTTTGTAGTTTTACTATTGATAATCAAGAGTTTGTCGTGGCAGCGAAGTAAATGAAGTGTGTTAGAAAAGAAATCACTTGTAAGTAGACGACAGCGATCGATAATCTTATTTTAGTCGTTTGTTGGAAAAAGAAAAATCTCAATATCCGGAGAAATACATCGCACCATATATAACAAACTCAGCTTATTTTCTTTTGCCCATCGTCACAAGTCAACTTACTGGTAACATTATCATAGATGAATAAAAACTAGAAACGTAAGTTTTGCTTTTAAAACAACACTGGAAATAAAAGCAAGCAGCATGAATGTATTCATCGCATGCCCTTAATTAGATATACTGAACTATTAAGGCACGTGGTTATGAATACTCTTGTGTTAGCTGATAAACTTCTACCGTTTAGTTTCGGACGGAACGAAAAATATTTAATACAAAAAGAAAAAAAAGAAACGAAGCAAAAACGTGAAATTTAATCTTGAATACAGTTGATAAATAATTGAAGAATGGTTGTAAAGCGTTTTATTTTATCGTCACTATCACTAGTCCAATTGATATAAGCAAATTCTTTTTGTAATTCATTGATCACACTTTCGAGTTTATCGTATTTATGTATATGTGATAAAATATAATTTAGTATGTATGGATAAGCAAGATAACCATGTCTCACTTGTTTTAGAAATATATCGATTTTTACACTTCGTTTCAATTGACTCATTTGTTCAATGAAACCTAATGGTCGGTCTGAACTATATTGATATAGTAAATGTTTAAATAAATAACGACGTTTTTCTTCATGCTCTTCATTTTCGTCGAACAGTCGATTTAATTGTTGCATTTCAGCTTGACCAATATTTTTATCATAATCACATAATTTACATTCACATTCCTGAATACGATATTCACGTAAACGAAGTGTTCGATCGATATAGGAAGTATAAACAGATGGTAAATAACATATGGTCAATTCTTCACCGGTTTCAATTGGCTTTAGAACACTGAGAAAACATAGATGATTGATAATAATAAAGTGACAGTTCGGTAAACATGAATGATTAAATCGAGCTAGTTTTGGCCATAAACCACTGCCGATAACATTTCGTTCGAAAAGTTCTACTAATAATTTATATGGAAGAAGTTGATAATCTTCATCGTCAGATTTTTTTCTTAAAGGTTGTTGACGTAGTGGTAATAAATGAGACATTCTCTCAACAAATTTTTTATGATCAATGAGTATACGTGTTTCTAAATGTCTTAACAGTTCGAGAACCGGTTGTCGAAGATATTTACCAGTACTTATTTCTTCGTCTTCTGTACATCGATGTTCAGGTTTTTGAGTTAAAGAAAAAGTAATGTAATGTGATGAACCATCAATAAGCGTTTCATTGGATTCCGAGTGCACGTATGCGAACGGTTGTTCGACCATCAGTAATGTGCCGGGTTTTAAAGGACATAAAGCAAACATACCATAGCCTTTTTCCTAGAAAAATATGAATTTATTATTAAAGTCGAGGAGTTTTTAACTAAGCATGCGAATCGATGCATGCGTGTAACAATTTTTTTCTAGTGGAAAAGTTGTTTCCTTCTATTTCTTGATCTTTCTCGTGATGAATAAAATAAAGTGTCTTACTAATTTTTCACATTGTCGAAATTCATAAACATTTTGCCTTTCAAATTCCGCGCAAAATTCATCGGATCTTTTTGTGCGTCCTGACATTAAATCAAACACATCATAATTTCCTTGCGATTCATTTTCTAAACGTGGTATATCGGAGTTAAGTATGCGCCGAAATCGATCAATAATTTCATTATATTGACATGCTACATCTTGTGTACATTCAACTAATGAATGAATAGACAATTTCGCTTGCTCATATTGTTGCAAACCAATTAATGCACGTAGTTTTCGATAATGTATTTTCCATGTGAATGTTATATCCATTCTATCTTCGATCGTACTATTATTACTGATGTCTAATATGTGTTCACAATCGGCTAGAGCTAGATGAGGCAATTGACTTTGTAAATAACATTCAGCACGATTACTTAATATACGAGTATCATTCGGGCTTTTAGCTAAACCAAGAGAATAATATTCTATAGCACCATTGATATCATTGTTATGAAAACATTTGTTACCTTAAAAAATAATAGACGATACAAAAAATAATTTTTACCAACGAAAAATCAATCCTAATCTGTTTGTTTGCATTAAAATATTCTATTTTGATCTGATATCTAGGTTAGATATTCTTACCTAGATCACGCAATTTACTCGCGTCCATTTGTTCAATCTCTTTCTCATAATCAGTAAACCATATTTCCAATCTTGGATTATCTACACGCAACATCAATAAATCATCGGCAGCTATTTTAATAAATGGATTTCCAACAATAAAATGTCTCCCACGTTTTATTCGATTTCGTATATGTTCCATAGATTGATCAGCTAATATTGTATACCAATTATATATTGCCATTCGTACATGATTTCCGTTTTCATCTTCAACTATAGTTTGAATAGATCTTGGCGTTATGAATGGATCAACAATAGAATGTAAAAAAATCATTGAATCTTTGTGTACACGATTTATTCTGGTTTCTTTTAAACAAATACGTGTCATAGACATAAGACGATTGTTAATTTGTTGTTTAGAAAGAAATGATAATGGGCGATATTTTAATTGTACATCAAATGCATAAGGAATGACATTATAATCCTCGAGCGTGAGTGCTTTTATATAGCGTTCAAAAGATGAAATTAACTCTTTTTTTGAAGATATTTCAGGAAATGCTCGAGAATTGCACTCAGCACCATAGATTCCTGTCGGTGCTGCAAGTAAACGATCAACGATATGAAATGGTGAATTATTTTTCTCATCGGACGACGATGAGCGTTGTGAAATAGCTGTCAAACGTCGAGCAGTCCGAGCTGCTTTTTTATTATTTTGACATTGCCGAGCAAAATAGAACGCTAGATTTGTCATATCAATATTTGGTAACAATTGTGATAAATCAGCAAATTTTAATAATTGCCGATGGTGCTCGTCGCAACATATTTGTGCTGGTATTTCACAATTGGAAGCTTCACTGTGTTTCAGTCTATGGAATAATAATTATTCGTAAAAGAAAATAACTTTCAAGAAAAATTTAATTTTTATTAAACATTCAAATACAAAAATATTCTTTTTGATATTTTCATAAATTTTATTCTATAAACGCTATAAAACACTTTATTGACATACATACCTGTGAAACATTATTTTGTGCCGCCAGTAATAAAAGAACGTGCCGTTTTTTCCCACTAATTATTTATTCTAGAATGAAACAGTACACATCCTATCTTCTACAGTATCTATGGTAACTAGAATAGACCAATGTCAAAAGAAACCAAGTCGGAACACAATATAGTAATATCTCGTGAATTTGTCACAGAAAATGGCAAGTAAAAGAACGAAAAAAAAGAACATAGCCAATTGGCTGTACGACACATCGATTCATACACCACACGAAACGGATAGATGTCCCCTACAAAATTCAATGAAAAAACCACCGATCTTGGTTTCCTTTTTAGTGTACTTAAATTTCACTCTTCTTGCAATAAATGCTAATGTGTTGATATTAGTTTTATATTGTATGTTGTTCATTTTTCTTGTTTCACGATCAATCGTTCGACTGTTATTTATATTTTAAAAAGAAAATTACAAATGCATAAAGCTTTTAAAACTATCAATAAATAAAGATGTCACTAAATATGATGGAAAGTATTTTCTTTCGAAACCTGTGTCATTCAGCTAGTTTTAACGTGTATAGATGCATCTAGAACATTGCAGAATCGTCTATAGATGCATCTAGAACATTGCAGAATCGTCTATAGCCTGCAGACGGTTCTATTGACTTTGGCTAGAGAAATGACTGCTTTTATGAATCAGAGAGAGAGAGAGAGAAAGAAAGAAGAAAACAGAGAGCAGTTTTTAAATGATTTACTCTGCATGGTGGTTGACGCAATACTTCTCTGGAAAATTGGTAATACAACTATTCTATATATATATATATATACAGGTATGAGTAATATCAATTTGTTTCTTAGATTTGAGCTTGAATATACAAATGTAAAAATATATATTATTTTCCTTTATGATTAATTGTGTATCAGTTGACAACACGTTGATGAAAAAGTAAATTTCCTGATTAGTACTATAGGCGTATACCTCCAACAACAAATGGAAATATCGCCTTTTCTTTGTTTTGATTGATACATTTAACATTCAGACAAGGAACAATAATCAATATAGAAGTCGTTTTTGTTCATATGAAAGACTGAAATCGATTTTAATCTTCTCATGTATATGTTGTAGGCAAAATTGGAATTATTCCAATTTTACCTACAACATATCCGTGCCGAATGCATGTTTCATGAATTAATGAATTGAGCATCATCAAACGTGTGACTATAACTAAATAGAGATTTTGAGTAATTTATATTTATGCAGTAACAAAACAAAATATTTTCCCCTGTATTTATATGCATCGAAGTCTGTCATGAAGCATAGTATCATGACTCAGTTTCTATTCCGGAGAACGCTCTTGACTGAATGAGTCATGCGAGAATCATCTGTTGTTTGCGTCCTTATCGAAATCTAATCATTTTCTCAGCAGATGTATTGGTAAATTTTTTGTGGAAATTGAATCAGTGGAATTCATGTAATCAACTGAGCAGAAAATTGCTGAAGCATCTCAAGTTAATAATGAGAGAATTATTACATCTGCAATTCATTGTCTGAACTCGTATGAGAGATGCCGAGAGGTCTTGGTATAACTAGAAAAATACGAGAAGTGCTCCTTTCCATGGATCGTTGGTCTCGAATTATGACAATGTTAATGAATTTGAAAAATTAAATAGCATTAGTTTAACTTTTATTAGATATTATGATTTGTAGAGAAGACTGACAATTTCAGCATAAAAAATATGATTCTTTTGCCATTGTACAATTTCCATTAAACAGTTGTTTGACACGTCATGCATGTCAACGAACGAATATTCATTTTCACTGAAACTTTGACGCTGCCCAACGATTCATTGAACCTATTATCTATCAACTAGTGAGCTGATCGGAATGTTACTGTTGAGTACATATTTGAAAGTTTGTAGGTCAAATGAGCGGCGACATCTATTCGCAAACGCAATTTGTTTTTATTCTATAACTTCCCTTGTTTCTCTGTGCAGGCTTACTATTTAAAATCTATTTGGAATGTTTGTAGATCGAAGGTTATTTTAGTGAACGGTTTATTTTATTAGAAGCGTGTATATTGATGTTTCATGTATATATTGTAGTGATTTGAAACAATCATATAACACTTCGTCATGTCAAAAGAAAAAATACAATTGATTGTTAGGGAGAAGACGATAAAAGACTGTATACTTTCTCAAATATTGTATCATACGTATCTTTTTTTGAAAGGGACGAATGAGTTGTTATCAATAAATGTCAGTTTTTCCATTGGATGAGTTACATGTTATGTTTATTTTGCTTTTTTCATTTTCACATGCATCAGAGTATGCTCTTCAAGATTAATCAAGCGTCACAAACGAAAAATCCTATAAAATTATTGATATTTCCATTGTTTCATAAATATTTCCATAAAACAATTTTAACTTTCAATTAAGATATCTTTTAATATATATATCAAAAAATTTCACGAAAGAAATGAATTTCAAGCACGGTTCTCAAAATAAAAGAGAGAAATCAAAAACATCTGACTGGTTGTTTCTCATTGATAGTCAGTAATATCTTTTATCGTAATTAAGGATGCACCAATATCTGGATCGTGGTTTCAAAGATAACTTTTTCCAATATTAAGAACTCATTGTTCTATCTATTTTTCATGATAGTTCTGGTGAGCTTTGGTTGCTCTATCCGAAGCTATGATTAGATTTCATCAATTCTAAAAACTGAGGTTCAACACTAAAATCAACCGATTTCATAACCCAGTTTAAATTTTCAAAGAAATCAAAACATAGCATCGCATAAAGCATTCAAAAATCGATGATGATTAATAACAAACATTTCATTCTCAATACAAGAGATATGCTAATTTTATATTACAATTCAAGGCTTGGGTTAGAACTAAAAAAATCCAAGTCCCGCGGCAACATATCTCCAATATTCAGAACTTCCATGTTCGTATTAACTGCAACTACTTTTAAATCCTGTATTCGATGCTATGTTTAGATTTCTTTGAAAATTTAAACTGGGTTATGAAATCGGTTGATTTTAGTGTTGAATCTCAGCTTTTAGAATTGATGAAATCTAATCATAGCTTCGGATAGAGCAACCAAAGCTCAGCAGAACTATCATGAAAAATAGATAGAACAATGAGTTCTCAATATTGGAAAAAGTTATCTTTGAAACCACGATCCAGATATTGGTGCATCCTTAACTAAAATATTTAGGAAACAATGAAATTATCATTATTTTATATACTTTTCGTTTGTGACTCTTTTGATTATACGAAAATGAACTTGGCATGATTAATTATGCACTTGGTTAGTTGAATTGCCGTAATGAGATAGATAAAATGAAGTCGAGAAGAAAAGGGAAAAATAGCAATATTGACGTTAAGTGTATATACGGACGAAGGCCTTTACTGCTGCTCGGCAAATAGGACAAGTTTTCAAGCTATGTCCACATGCTACGCAACTGGTTAAATGACCACAGGGCAAGCATGCAACTTGTCGTTCGGTGCTAAGACAAAGAAGACAAAGAGTTGGTTCTTCTGAAAAGAAAAAGAAAAAAATTAATTAAGAGAATCTCTCGAGTAATATGTATATATATATACCTGTTTTAGTCATCAATCGTGCTCGTGGCGCAATGGTTGCAATCACTTGTGAAGATTCGAGTTCTATAAAGATAGAAATAAAATGAAAACATAAAAGAGAACTTCAAAATAGAGCACTTACTTGGCACTATGGTGATTTGTTTTGTAGCGGCTGGTCTTGGTTCACTGTTGGGCCTGTGAGCTTCTATGTAAGTGTTCATCCAATTTTGCGGAACAAGTATGTTTGCTTCATTTCCATTGATTAACTTAACCTGTTTGTCCAAAATGAGACAGGCAATACGAAGGTCAACATCACTTTTAAAATCGTCTTCTAATAAATTAGTAAACAAAATAGAGATTAACATTTTTCTTGTCTTTGTTTGCAACTATTAGTTTACTTTTGAATCGTAACTGCATTTCATACACTTTTCTAAAAGAATAGAAACCGTAATGAATTCGTTTTTATTACAATATGTAAACTTACCGAATAATAGCCATGCTGTAGTTTTCTTGTCGGAGTTTCTCTACAACTGGTAAGTCAAGACGAGCTTTAACCATTCGATCGATTTCATCATTTGTCCATGGTGTACACAGGGAATTCTCGCCACTGTTGCTCTCTTGTAGATTCTGTTGCGCTAAAAATGAAAAACAGAAAGTAATAGTTGTGTATTCATTTTCTTTTGTGTACTCGCCTCGTAGTTCACGATTTTTCCGCTGTATAGCCTGATACAGGTTTTCACCTATAAACTGTCGAATATAAGCACACTGTGGAAACCAGCGGGCATGCTCAATTTTCGGATCGTCTGATGCTTGCCAATTTCTTAAGGCTCCGTTGCAATAAAAGCATCGGACAACAGTATTTTCTCCTGAAGACAAAAACAGATATTAATTATTGATATTCGTTTATTTAGGTAAATCTAACCAGTATAAAAAAATCCTGCGTCGACGAAGGACTCTACTGATGGTAGCGATGTTTTTTCAGCTTCTGGCCAATTATGGAAGGTTTGATGCCTACGAAATAGGACTGCATAATCAGCGTGCACGGCTCCGACCACCGTCTGGGCGTTAGGTACATCGTTGGCTGTTACGATAGGTAAGGGTAATTGCTGTTGTGTATTTGTTGCTCTCTGTTCGTTGGTACGAACAAAAAAACAGTTAGGCGATTTAAGTCTGTGAATTTCATAAGGTCTATCACTTTCATTCCAATTGTGGAACATAACATCACAATGAATGCATATCACTCGATCTGCTATATTAGTATACCACCAGCCTGCATAAGTCATTTCTTGAGCGCTTGGTGTTATAGATGGCCAGTTTGATAACGTGTACGTGCGAGCTTTATCCAAAATTTCAGTGGACAGAGAGAAAATGAATCGATTTTCAATAGATCTATTGTTCGTATCGCCGCCGCCATGATCCATGAAACCTCGGTAGTCGGAGTTCTTGACATGATTTTGGTTAATTGCTGACTTGATAAATGAAACTGGCTGATCTTAATATACATATAAAACATAATTACCTAATCCTGTTCTTCGTCAGAACGAAGTGTCTACCAATCTGAGTAGGATTATTTGGTCAGTCGTGATCAGCTAGTAACTTGTGTCAATGATTTTCTAGATGATCAAGACAATTTTAGTTTTAACCCATAGAATGACTCAAAAGTCAGAAGACTAGAAACTATTGTTAAATTTGACAATATCTAGTCTTCGACTTGTTTTCATTCTGAGAAACAAACGATTATTCATGTAATACGTTAACAACTTATGTATGTGAATATGCTGGAATTCAGTGTTAAAGTTATTAATATAGTAAAACCTGTTCTGTTTTATCGATAACAATTGAAGTTCGTTTCAATTGAATAATAAAATCGAGGAACTTCGCTGTGTTAGATGTATACTCTCTACAGGATATTTCAAGATTTATGATCATCTTACGAAAACTTCTAAAATACGTTTCTAATCGAATTTAATGTAACACATGATGCTGCTCTATTTACGATTAGCTTAAACAATACTCAACAATATGAAAGAATTTTGACTATCAAAGTGAAACTTCTTGCTCAATGCACATAGCTTTCTTAAACAAAAACTTCACATGCTATGGACAAGTCTTGAAAACTGCGTATGTAAAAACGCTGTGTGTTAAAATATAACTACTACGTTTAACTATTCTAGTAACGTTGTGAGATTCTCGAACAAGAAAGTCATGCACTAAGAGCAAATCTTTAAGTGTATGGAAGAAAAGTTTACCGATGATACAATGAAGAACGTCAGACCCATACTTCTATATCCCGACGCAAGCTTAGCTTTTGAGTTTGTGCTCTAGTGTTTCTTGAGTGACATGAATAATTATGAGAGGATCATAAAGTTAGGGTATTGCTTAGTTTCATTGATAGAGGTGTAAGCCGTCAGCTGATTTTTTCTGAAGCCGACGGCTTACACCTCTATTCATTGACCCTTTCTTAGGATTGTTCTGGAATTTTTCGTTTGTTCGGTCATATGTAGAAATTAGTTTGCATAATCAGACTATACTAAAGCGTGAGTTTGAATTTTCCAGTTGTGTACTAATATAAATATTTGAGTAAATCTTTCGAATGACTAGTATACTTTGTCATAGAACGATAACGCAAATAGTGTCTTGAATCACAAGAGAACGCTTTCGTTTTAAGAACACTGAAATGATCGTAAATGTCAGTAAATCGAATCATTTTACACGACAGCGTGTCATTACATTTAGTGACCATGTTTTCTTCTCGTAAGAATACATAACTACAAGATAAGATGTTCAATAGCGTAAACGTAGGAAGATGTGAGTGATCAAAAGTGCATAGTTGAAGAAATCTTCAAATCAATTTTTTCCTGGTGTAACTTAAACTGCTTCTTTGTCTATACGTATCAAATTGGAAAAAATATATTCCATTACATTTGATCAGTAGTAGAATTAGAGACTGTTCTAGCATGATCATAAATTTGGAGATATCCTGGAGGTTCGTGTCAAAACTCAAAAACAATAATATACCATTCTTTGAAAATAATTCTTGTTGATCAAGAACGAATGGGCATTCAGGTTTTTGCATCATATGCTCTTGCTTTGGATCCATGCCTGGTTTCCAATTTTCGATTTCCAGCCCGCAAGCTTCACAGCGCACCTTGTCACCTTTACCAGTATATGCAAATCCGACCTTCGTGAGTACCGCTGGTGAAACGATGCATTGTGTATTATTTTTCCACGTTCGAAAAGTTGCTAAGCGGTAGAGGTCAGGCTTCAAACGTCGCGACAGTCGTGCCGACGTACGACTGATCGAGTTTGATGAAACGCTATGTTTTGTTGATTGAATGCTTGTTGCCATTTATATTCTTTGTGAAAGGTGAATAGATTTGCAAATCACTTTTTTTGATACGTCTAATAAAGAAAAAACAAGTAGATTGATATCAACATGCATGCATAAATGACAGGTAGTATCTATTAAATTGTTATATACTCAGTATGAACTGTGAATACGTCAGATAGATGAGATTTTTCTGAATTTCTAGTTGAGTTTCAAATTTAAATACGTGGATACTCATCATATATTATTTTTGTTTAGATATTTAAATTCAAATAAATATATACGCAAAAACAACACGTTTCTATTCTACTGCGCACTAGCGACTAGCCAATGAATAGAAAGCGCGACATTATTAGGCTATCATTCTGTTATACGAAGAAAAACAACTACTTTTTTTTGGTGCTCAAACTTAATGAAATTTGTGCTTTACCAAGAAGTTTAATTGCGTCGTTATCTTACTATATTAGGCAATACTAGAAAGTTTGAAAAAAAAGCAATGAATCGTAATTACAAATTTGATTGGTTGTATATTCTGCGAGATCGTTCAATCAGATCGCGGAAGTTCTAGAAAAAAATTTAGTTATAAAATAAAATGTCGCGTTTTTCTCTTTTTTTCACGGTGTTAAATGGGAAACATTCGAGCTGAATCATATGCACTGTGACAATTCAAAAAGGTTAATAATCTGTCACGTCATTGTTACTGTTGGCTCCATTGATGATTCATTTTAATGTACTATATTTTTACACATTGCAATTTGCAACATTCTCTCAGTTATAAGGAGCTTGCATATGTCTCAAATAAAGATAAACCTAGCGAAAAGTTGAACTACATTAAATTCATCATTAAAACAAAATGTATCCTTCATTAAGAAAATATGAGAGAAAAATAATTGAGCTTTTATATAAATGTAGATTTCATGTAAACAGCAAAATATTTACTAATATTTTCACTCGACAAAGATTACATTTTTCTAAAGAAACTATAGTAGTATATGAAAACAAGGATATCTTTAGCTTGGCGGAAAACGTCGAAACAAAAACTATCAGAAATAAAATTGAGTGTCAGTAGATGTTATTGTCAATAGATATGACTCATTTGTTTTAGTATAAACCGTGTAACAAAATGAGAGTAACAATCAGATGTGTATTGATAGAACATTAAAAAAATCAACTAATAGCCCAATTTCGTCAAATGGAAACATGTTTCCTTTCATGGTCATAGCGTTTTCTACTATTTGTCCGTAAATGATTAATAAACACAATTTCGATTAATTCTGATATAAAACCGACTAAAAAGCGACCCACGATCGATTGGGAGTATCTGATGTACCTTCTATATTAACCACGTTTCGTTATATGACTAAATTATCTTTGTTTTCTTCTTCGAACTTGCCAATCAACATACTACACAATCTTTTGCAACAAAAACGATGAACAACTCTATTGAATATTCGAACAGAAATGTTCAATACGACACCCTCAAAGAATACGATGGAAGATCTAATCTCACTAAATCTTTCTACAACGTTCTATCAATAGTAAAAAGATATGATTTCATAAACTGTGCTAGTACTTTATCTAGAATACTTTCGTATTCAACTAAGTTCAAAACTGATCCACTAGTGCATCTCCTCCCATCTATCTGATAATATATCATAATTTACAGTCAGTGACTGGTAAGATCGTTGCAATTTCTACGCAAGACAACAATCGAAGTGGAATTTTGGAATAAAAGTTCAATTGGGCATCAACATTTACGTCGGATGTACTGTATTTCGGCGAAACATACTTAGTAAAAGAACGGCCTGAGTGAGCTGCAAAAAAATAAGGTTGCTTTACAGCGGGGTGTACAGGTATGTATTTTCGAGCTTCAATTATTCCACTCACGTTTTGTTGCCGAAATTTTATTTCGGGCATAACTTTTCGTAGAAGCAGGCTTAGTCCAACTAGAGATTAACTCAAAATATTCGACGTTTTCATCCACAGCAAGATATTAGAGTACATAAGGGCACATGTACTTAAAAGAGAAAGTCTCACAGGAGTTCACTTATACCTAGCAGAGGATGTAGAAAAACACAAATTTTCCTCGCCTAGTTATTTACAAAAATTTAGAACGCCTACTACACTTCTATCTGATCAGACAACGTTTTTCACTATACTAGAATAAATACTTGCCTGAAGAAAGGATGATATCTATAGCGCATACATATTTATTTATAGTAACAGTCTTGCAATTTTTCCCACTGTAATTCGGTATTCTTTTTTTTGGTCAATTGTGATTCATGTTAATTTGTCGAGCGCCTACATGGGGCCTGCAGATGTTTCGACAGAAGCAGGAGGCGACCCTGGGCTGCCAGTAGCCAACCGTCTGGGTTTTAGGCTAGCAACCTGTCAATTGGACTTTAAACATAAACTGCTAACGAAAAGACACTAAACAAGTGCGTGAACGTTGTCTCACCCTACACCGAAAGGTATTTGGGTATTCTTTCTTTCTTCTTTCTAATTTGTCGAATAGACGAGAGCGCACTACCCAGCATGGGAGAAATCTCTATCTATATTTTCACTATCTAATTGGGTAAATATAAACTAATACCTAAAAATATAGCAATCCATATCTAATTTTAAAATAAATTTATATCGAATTTATTAAACAACTCTACCTAACAACACAAAGTTATATCTAATTAACAATTAAAGTGGTGTGTTTGGGGGGGGGGGGGGGGGGGGGAAATGGAAAAANCCCCCCCCCCCCCCCCCCCCCCCCCCCCCCCCCCCCCCCCCCACAAAAACACCCCCCCCCCCCCCCCCCCTACATTTCTCTTTTTGCCCCCTGTTCCTCTTCTGTTGAACGGGTGGATAATCAAAATGCCACAAATTCATATTTTTTAACAAAAGTGAATTTGCCGAAAATTCGAATTCCCCATCATATGTCAAATTAATTAGATAAGTCGATCAATTGATTGATATTGATAGTCATTTGTTAAAATTGATAATATGTTAAATTAAAAGACCGAACATTTTTTTATTCAGACATGTAATTGATTTAAAAGATGTTCTACTACAAAATTAGATCAAACAACTTTTTAAAAGGTGTTGTTTCACCGGAATTGATACTACTGTATTAATTTAGATATGGATTGCTACATTTTTAGATATTCCATTAAATTCATGCCTATCTAATTCACCTGCTAGTTCAAATAGCCATAGTGAGATACCTACGGAGTGTTTTGGTTTCCTAATTCTTACGTAAGTACGTAGTGATGCGTGCTTTTTCCCAAACACTGCTTTCACCACGCTGTACACATTCTAAAAGTAATCATCGCAGAAGTATAATCGACAACTATTACGAATCAATGCTGGATACATACCTCTGGCTGGTTGTACATCTCAGATGGGAAAATAAGACGACCGTAAATCGCAGTATACGATCGTAATATAAGTTGTATACCACTGTACACGACTAAAATACGTTCACAATACGGCTGTCGTGCTGGGTCGTATTTTTATCGTATACGGCCGTAATTCTGGCGTCAAGTACACGACAATGTACGATGATCGTAACGCTCAACCTGGGATAGTACGATTCAATATTCCCATTTCGAGCTTACTGTATACTGACCTATAATAGATTCTCATTTATCACTAGATATTGATGACGGACGCTATTTGTCTCTTTTTGTGTACTCAAAAAAAGTGAGTACACTCTAGATACGGTCAGTGTGACCGACCGGCCGTTAACACGATAACCTTTGAAAGCCTCATCCAATTGTCATGAAATTTTGTACACAGAATGATTTCATCAATATCTCAGTCGAGTTCGAAGATGAGAAGGATCCGCCAAAAAATGACTGAGCTATCGAAAAAATTGTCATTATTAGCCAAACCATCCCTGAGAAGGGTG